>ML685815.1:3948737-4064674 GCA_007922175.1 Pelusios castaneus | reverse complement strand
GATTTATTTATTGCATGAGCTTTCGTGGGAGAAAATCCCACTTCGTCTTCAAAGCGTCTGATGAAGTGGGATTTTCTCCCACGAAAGCTCATGCGATAAATAAATCTGTTAGTCTTTAAAAGTGCCACAGGACTCTGTTGTCTTTCTACAATAGACTAACACGGCTACCCCTTTGGAATTATTTTGGTGGTTATTCTTATGAAATTCCTGACCTGTTTTGCAGCCCCAGATGGTTTGAAACCTGGGGCCAAGTGTATGATCTTCTAGCTGTGATAGAAGCCAGGTCTCTGAATTAAACACCTACTCCTTCCTGTCATGTGGCTTTTAAAGTGCTTTGGGATCCTTTGGAACAGAAGTTGCTAATCACTATAGAAATGATACGTTCGCACTTTGGGACTGCCTTTCCTTAATAGGAGCCATACTAAAGTAACACATTCTGTCTTCATTGGAACATGGTCATTTTTGGGAATTTGTTGTACCTCTGCTGCAGCCCAGAAGGCGACTCCTCCCCCCTTATCATGGTGCAGAATACCTTCCTCTCCCCAGTTCCATTGACTGGACTGCATATCTGTGCCACCCATTCATCCACACAAAACACTTGGATTGGCTCCAAGATGTGCTCAGTTAACACCATTCTTTCATATATCAGAGGAAAGGATGAGGTAACAGAAGTCAACCCTCTTGGTGGGGGAGGTGCAGGTTGGGAGGGGAGAAGAGAGAGAGAAACAGTTGGGAGGGTGCTTCTATGACATTCTGGGGTGCACTCACCACCTCCCCTGCAATCTTTACGTGTCTTGCAATACTTTGCTGCTGTAGCTCCCACCTGGGCCCCTCTCAAACAGCCAAACGACGGACAGGTTCCCTTAAGTGTCTGTGTATAGCTGCAATAGTCAACAAGCCTCCAATCAACACTCTGGCTTTCATTTGCAAGGTGACCCCAACACATTCCCAATCCCCAGACTTTGGCCAAAAAATGTGTCCTGCATTGTTCAGCCCTCTCCTAGACAGTTCAGATATTCAAGATCTGGTTGTCTCTGTAAGACATTAACTTACAACAATTTGCTAACTTCATTGTAGTTTCCAAACAATTTAGCTTAAACACAACACTGGATTAGTTTTGATTAAAGAAGAAAGCAAGTTTATTTTTTGGCAAAGAGGTTTTAAGTGAGTACAAGTACAGGGTATTGAAGTTGGAAATTGCTATAAGAGAAATAAAGATAAAATGCTTTCTAGTAACTAAAACTTATCAATCTAGACTTGGTTTAAGGTGAAATCCTTATCACATGTTCTCAGCAACAGGGCTTCTGAAATTCTCCCAAAGTCCAAAGACTGGTTCCTTTGTCTTCTCAAATGAAAGTGATTGCTAGATAGATATAGGGAGAATAGGTGGGGTGTTTTGCCCTTCCCTTTTATGGTCCAGTCACGCTCAGAAGTGCATTTTCCTGTGGGTTGCTCCTATATAAAGTTCCTTCCAACTGTGAGGACAGAAATGGGGGGGTCTTGTGGTGAAAGAGATTCCAAGTTTGTTGTCTGAGATGCAAATCAATCTGTTTCAGATTTGGCTTCATTGCCAAAAAATGGCCAATTGACCAGTGATTGCCAGTCAATTTTGATGACACATGGCTCGAGGTGTTATATTGCCCTTTGTCTTCAAGACACAGATTTACCATTTTGTGAGTTATGAACGTAAGCTGAAGTTCACATATAATGCCGCTACACATATTTCATCATGCTATTATCAATCAGCAAGTTACTAGTTTTCACATGATACCTCACAAAGATAATAATGGGGTGTAGGGTGGGAAAACAGGGGGTGCATTTGGTCACAGCTTCCCAGTGCAGGCAGAAAGACGCTTACTAGCTCTGCTTGAGCTAGCATGCTAAAAAATAGCAGAGTCATTTCCCCAAGGGCACATACTGCACCAGTGGCAGAGCTGAGAATGGCACCTAGGAATTCTTTGCTCTTGTCCTCCACATTAAACACTTGACGGCATTGCCACTGTTGGAAGCTTTCTGTAGGGTCCTTCTACAGCATTGGGCCCGTGTCACTTACAAGTTTAAACTAGTGTCAGCAGTGAATTCTCTCTAATTTGAAGTCTTTAAACCAGAATTTGAGGACGTCAGTAACTCACCCAGAGGTTAGGGGTTTCTGTCAGGAGTGTGTGGGAGAGATTTTATGGTCTGCCATGTGTAGGAGGTCACATTAGTTGATCATAATGGTGCCGTCTAACCTTGGAGTCTGAGTCCTGTTCTCCCAAGGAGTAAGACAGCAAGGACAGGGAAAAATTTAGTGAATCATCATTCAGTATTTCTTCATGCATCTTTTCATCTCCCCTCTTTGTAAATCTTAAATCCACCAGCCTTCCATATTTGGACTAGGAAATCTTTTTTAAAAATGTGTTACTTAGCACCTCTCTTACTTGTAGAGGGCCAGAATCTGATCTCCGTAGATTAATAAGGTCAGAAAGGACCAATGTGATCATCTAGTCTGACCTCCTGCACTATGCGGGCCACAGAACCGCCAGCACACTCCTGCAATAGACATCTAATCTATGACTGAGTCATTGAAGTCCCCAAATCATGGTTTAAAGACTTCAAAGGAACCACTAGCAAGTGACCAATGTTCCACATTACAGGGGAAAGCGAAAAACCCCCAGTCTCCCTACCACTCTGCCCAGGGGGAAAATCCCCTGGTGACCCCAAATATGGTGATCAGCTAATGCCTGAGCCTATAGGCAAGACTCAACAGCTACCCAAAAAGAATTCTCTGCACCAACTCAAAACGCACACCATCTAACATCCCATCACAGGCCACTGGCATATTTACCATTCATAGTCAAAGATCAGTTAATTGCCAAACTAGGCTGTCCCATCATACTGTTCCCTCCATACATTTATCCAGCTCAATTTTGAAGCCAGCTAAGTTTTTTGCTCCCACTGCTCCCTTTGGAAGGCCATTCCAGAACTTCAGTCCTCTGATGGTTAGAAACCCATATCTAATTTCAAGTCTAAACTTCATAGTGGCCACTTTATATTTCTAGGCTAAACCACCAATTTAATGTGATGGGAGTAATGTGCATTCAAGAGCATTTGTATATGATGACTTTACACTACCATTACTGAAATCAGAATTTGAACCTTAGAAATGACGCTTACTTCTTAAAAATAATGGAAGTATGTCCCCATTTTTGGCTTTCCTCAGCTGAGGAACTGATGCAGTGGGTGATCTTTCTTTGTTTCAAGACAAAGTAAGATTCAGACTGGGAATGGTTGTTTATTTTGTTGTTCGTGAGTAGTTCAGTGATCCTGTTGTGTGAAATGATTCCTGCTGGCAGAGATCAGTGTGAATGATGGAGGGGTGATTAATGTGTCTGTCTGATTAACCCCAAAGGTGTGCATGTGCACACTGTATGGTAAGCATTGCGGTTTATCTCTCTCCCATTTCCCTGCCCAATAAACATATGTTCATATATTCATTCTGGTTCCAGATTCTCTTTCTAGAGGATTCTCAATTTCATGTGATTAAAAAGGTTATTTGCTTTGGGAGGAATTGGAGCGGTGAAGGATAATGTTAGGATTGAGAAGGTGGCAGAGGAAAGAGGAAGCCAACTCCTTGTGCTTTTCATAGGGTTCAAATTAGCATATGCATGTGTGTGTGTATACAGGGGGAGGGTGGGGGGATTCATAACAGGGGAAACCAGAGCAGATTCTAGCCAGGCCGATAGTTGTATTTTGGAAATGTCAGTAGGATGGGCAAGGGAAGGTGATAAGTAGTTAAAGGGTAGAACTGGTGAGTAAATTTTTTTTGTAAAAGATACAAAAAAGTTAATCTTCATTGGCAGTTGCGTGTGGCAGGGGGCGGGGCGATATATTTTCTTCTTCTCTCTTTCTTGCTGGCCAGTGTTCTTTATTGTCTCTCTCAGGTAGATCACTCATTGCTATAAATTTTCTTATCTCCAGTGCTTTTCCAATTACGGATCACAACAGAAAAGCAGTCATAGGTTTCTAAAAGGTCATCAAGATATAAGGCCCAACTGGGAAAGGAGTGACTTATGGAGTTGGCTTGTGTAAATCTGGGGAAGTTTTATGCACAAGTCAGGCACCAAATGTAAGTGAGATTCATAAAAAAATGAGATTTATATGGGTTTCAGTTAGTTGAAATCAAGATGGCTATGAAAATTTCCCATGTTCCCCATGACTGTGTGTGCATGCAAAGATTTCAAGTCAATTTAGTACTGGAGCAAGTACTGCAGTGAGAGTCTGGTAGCATGGAGACCTCTGTTTTCTTTTTTATGGGGTCAGCCATGCTAAAACAAGGCCTCTCCTCGCAGCCTGCTCTGCCAGAGACCTGGAGATGACCTCCTCTTTGGATGAAAGGGCAGTTCTGTCTCTTCTGCCTCTCTGCTCAGTCTGCCTGCTGGGTCCCACCTGAGAGGATGGTGAAATAGAGGCTTGTCCATTAGGATCAGGTTTATTTCCTCCAGCTCATTTCACACGCAGCAGGTTTCTTTGTGTGGCTGTGTTGCTCTGCTCACCAGTGCCACAGCCGCTCGTGTCAAATTCACACTAACCTAGAAGCAAAAGGCTCCCCAGCTCACTACTGGGGATAATCCACCTCTGTGCTCAGTCCACTTAGAGCAGATCACGTGGAAACTGGGTCAGAATTTCTTTCTAAATGTGGAAATGAAGGCGTCCTTATTCCTAGCTCCCAGGGCTGTGTTGCAGGGGTGGGAGTCCCTAAGAAGTAACACTTGCCCCATGTAAAGGACATTCACCCATAGTGTGCCTGGCTCTTCCCCAAATTGTTTATTAATTTATTGCCATCTAAGTTCCTTCCACTCTCCCAGCTTCTCCGCTGCACTGCTCCAGCTCCCTTCCTTCTCTGGATTGCTTCCAATGCTTTCCCTTCTCATGCTTTTAATTGCCCCTGTGCTCCCTTCATCCTTCCACTCTCCCCGCTGCCCTTCAGCCAACCACCTCAGCAGTCCCCACTCACCTGCTCTTTTCCCAGGCCAGCAGCCATTCTTGGAGAGCTCCAGGTGTTTTGCCAGCATCAGCTTTTCTACCTAACTGAATGTAAATGAGGGGAAAGACAGCATTATCAAGTGGCACAGCCCTTTACACCTGAGGCAGATAAAAGGGCTTTCATGACCTAAAAGAGCTTCCTGGCTGAATAAGACAGGCAAACATGCACTAAGACATGAGGCTCATTTGAGGAGAAGAGGGTGTGTGTTTACACCTACGCATGAGTGTTAAGATCAGCCTGAAAGGGAGCCCTTGAAGCCATATGCTCCCAGAGCGATCGAACGGAGCCCTGGAAGCCCTGCCATGGCGGGTGTCCGGATCCAGAGGATGACTGGAGGAGGAGGAAAGGGTTTGCAGTTGTGGAAGAGGAAGAAAGAGGATCCTTCCCACTCCTTAGCCAAATGTTAGCCCTTCTTGCTGCCCAGGAGATTTGCCTTGCAGGATAACAGCAGGTCCTAGTCAGTGGATACTGACCCCCTGTTGTGCCACTGAGTCTAGGAAATAAACTTAGTTTCTTCCCAATAGACCTGTGTGTCAGATCCTTACTGTGGGCAGGGCAGGCGGTGGGAGGTCTCATGTGCTCGGCGAGGATTTGTAAACTACAATCCCTACACTACTATTTGTAATTCAGGAAGTGACAGGAATCTAAGCCCAGAAGGCAGAGAGAGTGCCTCTCTCTGGAGACACAGGGACATACTGTTTTAGAGTAAAATTAAAGTATGTATTCAGGCACTATTTCCAATGAATTTACAAAGTAAACTGTGGCAAACTCTTGCTTGGCCCCATGCAATTCCATAAATATTGCTCTGTAGCACGTGAATCTCCAGCTCAGATGAAGAACCCAGTGGACCTGCCTATAAACCCACTTGGAAGCTCAATGATCCTGAATCAATACAGAAGTGCCTGGCAGCAGCAATAGGTAGCGGGAGCTGCCATGAGCTACTTAACCCTCTGACTAATGCACAAAGTCATTTCTGCCACAGCTGTCTGAACAATGCATTTGCCAATTATGTTAATTCAATCAAATCCCCTTGTATCCAGCACAAAGGAAAGAGCAAATCCAGGTGAAAGAGAGAACAGAACTCGCCTGTATGTCACACAAAAGAAGAAAAAAGGAAATTTATAGATAGAGTGTAACTGAAGTGTGGAGCCACAGAATTAAAGACTAGAAAGCTTGACTTAGAAAGATATGTTTTCCAGCACTTGTGCAGGAACTGGACAACTCAGGGATACAGTGATGACTGGGTGTAATTTCCTCTGTAGTTCACTTGTTTGAATGCAGTGCAGGGCAGGAGTCATCTGAAAATAGTTATCAACTGCTGTCTGCTGATGGGTAAGATAGTGCATTGGACTTGCTACCGAAAGGGAGTAAACTAACCAGCATATATATAAAACTGCTTTCTCCTGCTATCTTCTCAACTTGGAAGTGATGTGGCATCCATCTCAGTGTGACTGGAATAAACCCTATGAATGCAAACGATTGCCATTACTCAAACCCTTCTGTAGTGACCAAACCTTTTAAGGAACTGCTTCTTTGCATTCCTCTGCATCTGAGCATCCATTATTATTATTGACAGAGTGCCAACAGTGAACATGAAGCTGTACCCTATGGAGAAGACATACTCTCCTAGTCCAAGGGGCGGTATAGGCAGACTCAGTTCAGACACACAATTCACTTGATAACAGTCAATCTCCCTAAAGGGTGCTGATGTTTTTAGGAAGAGATCCCCAGAAGCTGCCTATAAGCTGGCATTGCTTCCTTCCTTTCAAAGAGTCATTAGACCTGTGCTGGCTGACATTAGTATAGGAGTTGGCCCATTGACTTCAGAGGAGCTATGCTAATTGACACCAGCTAAAGATCTTGCGCTCTGTTCCCCTCACCATCTTTCTATGGACATGTCTTACGACACAAGAGCAAATTAATAAGCAAAGCCATTCTGTTTCCTGTTTCATGGGAGAACAGGAGTCTCAGACAGTGCTTGTATAGCACTTTAGAGTGCTAAGCATTATCAGGACTCAGGGAAAAAAAGAAAAACCATGGCGAAATCTCTCCTCACCCAGTTGTACTGCAAGTGGAACCTCCATTAAGTAGCCCCTGTCCTACAAAGGTCAGTTCATCATTATTAAATTGTTTTTGACAGATGTACTGCAATTTGGCATATTCCCCATCTGTCCTGCCATTTTAAACATTTCTTTAGCCATGCTGAGTTCATGGCCCAGTATAGAAGACCCCAGCTCATGTAAATAAACCTCCCTTTCCTGCCCTCCCCCTGCAAACTCTTAAGAACTTAGAAGAGCGGATCAAAGTGGTTGTGTGTATGACGTGGGTGCTAATGTGGAGCCTTGTTTGAATAATAGTTCTACTTGCTGACATGAGACATGGAGGACAGAGGCAAATTTCCACTGTCAGTGCTTTATTCCCTCTCCTGCGGAACAAAAAATGGCAACTGTCAGTGAATTTGCTGGTTTCCAGATTGACATGGTGCGTATGCAGTCACTGGTAATCGGTGCATACAAGAATTTATCACCGCTGCAGATTATAAAGTAGGGAGCAGGTGTCTGACCTGCAATGACAGAAATGTGGAGTGGCAGTGGGAGATGAAGATGGAGGAGATAAGATAGATAAGATGTCATTTTTCAGGACAATTTTTCTCTCCTTAATGTTCTTCTAGATTATAGGAAACAATCATGGGACATTGGATGCTGATGTTTTATGGTGTCAATGGGGTTTAAGGTTTTAGATGCAAAAAAAAATAAAAATTGAAATTTAGATTCTATATATTATGGGGCATTGCTAGGTCACACTATGGTTTTTTATTATTATTATTTATTTACTTGAGGCAAGTAGAATAAATGGGAGTCTATGTCTAAGCACTTGCATCTAAAAGAAATTAAAAGGAATGCAGCCCTCTTGAACTTGGCCTCCACTCAGGGCAGAAATCAGTGCAAGAATGACCCTCACTAGATTAAAAAGCTACTCATGTCTCAAAGGAAATGCTGAAATTATTCAGTGCATGAACATTTCCCCTCCAATACAGTGCATTTTCTGGGTTTCCCTTTCCTTGTTCTTTGTTACTAGAGATATTGCCATGAAAAAAAGAGTCATTGCTCCCATATAGTTATTTTGCTCCCTTCTGTAGGCACACATCTCTGCTTGACAAACCACTTTACTCGCTGTCACTGAGCAAATTCCAACCTCTAAGCAGGTGTCAATCCATTGACTTCAGTGGAGTTGCACCTGGTCACACTAGATCTGAAATCACCCCATACTGTGAATTAGATTGATACTCAGCCCTGTTTTAGTTCCTTCTCTGAGGACGACAGTGTTTTACAGACATTCATTGAACACCACGGCACCCATGGGAGGTAGGGCAGTATCATTCTCATTTTACTTGAGATGTGCTCAAGCTACAAAATTCAGATGCAGCTGCCACATACCCTCAGATCAGAGCTATTTGGATCCCCATTTTTGAAACAGGTTCACTGTTGCATTTTATAGGTGGGAAAAGTGAGGCACAGTCAGGTTGTGACCTTGTAGAAGGTGACACAGCTAGTCTATGTTAGAGCTAGAAATAGAATCCAGGGCTCATGTCTCTCAGTCCTGCACTAAACAATTCTTCATCTTTTAAGATGGAGAATTGGTAAAAGAGGTGGATGAACTGTTAAAGATTCTTTTCCTCTGCAAATGTACTTAATGCTGAAAAGGAATTACAGAAGCAGATTCTGCCCCCTGCCCTGCCCTGGTAAATAAGCATGAAGCACCAACATTTTATGAAGCCACTAAAACTGGTGAGACCTCATGGACTCAAGTGCCAGCAACATGCTGATGATACCAAACTGTATCCATCCGTTGCCACATGTGATAACCCTACTGCCACAGAGCTGGTCCAATGCTTGGTCAAGATCAATTCAAGAACAAAAAATACCTGGTTGAAGCTGAATGCAAACAAGACAAAGATTATTCTAGTTGACAAAGGGAAACATTTTGAAACGTCTGTAGCCATATTGTTGTCTTCGCTTGTTGAAGATGCACAACCACAGCTGGTCAACGGAGAACACAGTTTAACAGGCTCCTGGATTCCTTGTGGATGTTGAGCTCTCAATAGCAGAATCTGAAAGTAATGCACGCCATCTGGTCTGCAAGGAGAACACATGATGCCAGCCTACAGAATGATGGTTTGGACCCGGTCGTATAGGTTTTGTCCCCTCCAGTCTGGACTACAGTGTCTGTATCAATTGGATGGCCTCCCGGAGACTCCCAACTAGTACGGAAGCCAGTAGTCCAGCTGCTTCACAATACAAGCTATGGACAGCACATCAGACCTGTTCTCTGCTTTCTATCTTATCTTCCCATAGAACATTGAGCCAAATTAAGGTCTTGTCCCTCATCCTTGAGACATTCGATGGTTTGGACTTGACGTATGAAAGATCACAAAGTTCCAGGACGGAGTTGGACTGGAGTCAACAGCTCCTCTCCTTAGGGACAATGGAGCTTCCCACCATAAGGATAAAGCTTGTCTGTCTTGGGAGAGCGTGAAAAGAGCTTCTGCAGAATCTATGGGCTTGTACACACTACAGCCTTATTGCGCGGTCAGGAGCTTTACTGCGCGATAAGGCTGTGAGCGTACACACTACAATCTTGCTTGTTGCATGGCCAGGGCTGTCCCTAGGGGGGCGAACGGGGCGATCGCCCTGGGCCCCGTGGTTATGCGGGCCCTGTGGCCCCCCACCGCCACACTCTTCCCTGCTTCGTGGGCCGGGAGCACTAAGCCCAGCCTCTGGGCTAGCCCTCCCCACCCCCAGAGGCGGAGCAGGTGGCGGGGGCCCACCTCTGGGCCAGCCTGCTGCAACCTGCGCCATGCGTCCAGAGCCAGCCCTCAGCGGTGGCCTTTGGTCCCCGTCGGGGGCACTGGCTGCAGCAGCCTGGGGTCCTAGCTGCAGCCGGCTCCCTCCACCGGTAGCCCCCACTTCCAGGGCCAGGGCCAGAGCTGGCTCCCCGCTGGTGGCCTCAGCCTCCCCGCCTGGGCTGGCTCCCTGGGGGGGGTGGAGCGGCCCACCTGCCCTCCAGCACAGGGGGTGGGTGGGGGCGGGACCCCACTTAGGCCAGTTGGCCCTGGGCCCTGCTCCCCCCACGGGACAGCGCTGTGTATGGCAACAGCCCTCTTGCCGCACAACAGGTAAACCACTTAAACGAGCGTGGTTAGGCTTACCATGGAACAGCTGTTCCGCGGTAGAGCCAGTGTGTGCGCTCTTTGCGCTTTTGACAGCCTCCGGAAATGTCCCAGAGTGCCAGTCGAGGCCACTCTGGGACACCGGAGATGTCATACTTGTCAATTTCAGAGCAGTGAAATTGACAAGTAGCGGAGCTCCTGCCCGGGGAAGCCCTGCAGGAACAGGGCTCAAGCTGTTCGTGGCTTCGGAGGCCCGGCCCTGGGGATCTGCTGCCACCTGTGGCTTGAGCCCCGCTCCTGGGGGAACACCCTCCGCCCCCCCAGTAGGGCTCCAGCAGTGCAGGGCAGCCCCAGAGAACCCCCCGGGCAGCCCTACAGTCCTGTGGGTGAAGGGGAGGTGGAAGCAGCCCCGCTGCCAGACCAAAGGCTGGCTGAGGCAGTGCTTGGTGGGATAGGTGCCCACCATGCACTGCTCCTTGTAACAAAAATTCAAAGGAGCATGTTCATTACAAGGAGTGCTGTGTGGACGGGGGAAAGCGTTTGCTTGTTCTGCAGCAACTTTATTGCGGGACAAGTTGGTAGTGTGTACATAGCCTATGATATGTCACAAATCTCGTTCCTTTCTGCTTCATGTGGAAGATGCACTTCTTCGATCTTGGATCTGCTAACAGAACCACATAGAAGAATGATTATATAATATATTAAATAGCGTTAAAATAATAAAAGTAAAAAAAAAATCTCCAAATGGTTTCCTTTGAGGAGAACAGAAAAGCACAGCTGACAAAGGCTAGTTGTGTTTCTTAATGCACTTTTGCAAGGTGTTCAGGTAACTGTGGGGTGAGTGCTCTGTTAAGCCTGGATAGAATAAAATAGAATCTCAGACACTCTGTAGCTTGGTCTATGCGGGGCATCCCTAGAGAGCTGAGGGGCCCATGGTGAAGCTGGGACACTGGTGGCAGCCACCTGCCTCCTAGCCAATCCTGACACAAAGCTGGGACACTGGCAGCAGCTGCCTGCCACCTGCCAGGTCCTAGCACGAAGTGTGGGGACCCCCCAAAGTGCAGGGCCTGGGGCGAGCACACCAATTCACCATTCTCTAGGGACTGCTCTGCAGAAGGGACACAACTTCATGTCTTCAGTGCTTTCCCTGTATGCTCACCCACACACTCCTCTTGCATATTTCTATAGGGTGAAGTCCCTATCTGACTTGTGTGTGCATGCAGCCCTACCCCCCACAGCAGAACTACTAAGGTTTTGGTGAATTTTGAGCCTTGCACACCCCTTATAAAGAGAGAGAGAATTTGGTTCTTCTTTCTGGATGTGGAGAAAGCTCCCATTGTATTTAATGACAGTTCTCCAATATGAGAGCTGAACATGTGGGGTCCTAAAACATGCACATTGCACAGCATTCATCTGGCTAGTCTCTTAATTTCTTTTGTTGCAAGGGGGCCATCTTGATACACTCTCCATCCTTCAGTGATTTTCAGGACATGCCCCTCTGGCTGACAACTTTACACCCAATTGCACTGTGATCTTGTCAGACTGTGCAAGCTAGGAAGTGCAGAACAATACTGTGCAGCCGTTTGGGACAGGAAGTAAAGAATAATATGGCATCCAATGGAGCTGCAGAGGGAATTTGGGTTAGCAGAATGTAATTTCCCAAGCCAGAATGGAGAGGACATTGAGTCCAACACTCTTGAGGCTGGGGAAAATGTCCCAGCATCTTTAACAATCAGGAATTCAGGGTTGGGTGTAACATCAAATGGAATTGTTGTTTGAGTGAGACTGTGAAGCCTGTATTAGGTAAGGGAGGGAAAGGCCATGAATTCATACCTTTAAATTCCCCATGTATTGGCAAATGAACCCCCCATAAGATTCACATTTTCAGTCCACATTCTAAGTACAATATGGTATGTCTGGGTCATTGGTCTTTGTGAACTGACGTATTCTGAGGACTGAAATGAGGCGACGACAGCTAGTCCAACTTCAACTTTTGTCATGTCCTTCTTCAAACGGACACGGATCTTTTGTCCAGGCTTGAATATCTCTGCCCTTGTTTTAGCTTTTTGCAGATGGGGGCAGGGACAGATTATCACAGGGGCTATAGGGGCTGAAGCTTCTCGCCCTGGCCTAAAGGGGGCCCTAGGCTCAAGCCCCTAAAAGACAAGCAATAATCTGCCCCACACCACCACCCTGCTCAGTGCTGGTGGGGCTTAGCGGAGCACACCTGCCTTGCCACTCTGAGGGGCGGGGGGTGGGCTGGGGTTAGAGGCTGGGCTCTGCGCTCCTGCCCTTGGACAGTCTGGTCCACTCCCAGGGGTGGGGCAGGCAGGCCAGCACCTGTTCGCTCCACCGAGGGGGTGAGGCTGGCTGGTTTGTAGAGCAGCCTTCCAGGGCCTGTGGCCATCGCTGGTTGCACCAGAGGCCATGCTGCACACCAGCTGGCCCTATCCCGAGGGGAATACTGGCCGGGATTGGAGCACCCTCTAACCCTAGGACTCCCTCAACAACAGCCCAACTGCAGGCCGCCATGCTGGGGTGTGGGGGCCACACTGTGGGGCCCCAGGTGGGGTGGTCAGTGGTGAGGGAAGTCCAGGGCCCTGAGGCCTGTTAACCCAGCCCTGGATGGGGGAAGGGGAAACAGCAGATCCCAGTTCTCCATTTGCTGCAAATTTCATGGTACTGTGGGCTTCTTCAACAAAGCATGCCTTTAGTCTGGTATCCTGCCCCTGACAATGGTACCAGATGATGTAGAAGAAGATACATGGAACTCCATAATGTTCTTGTGCCTCAGGAACTGCTTAGCATTGCTGACAGGAAAGCCTGGGCACGGGAGATATCCTAGAAAGCTACAAGCTGCATAAACTGCTTGGATGCTAACCCACCTGGGGCAGGAATGGAGGGAGAATGACAGAGGTAGGGGGAGCTGCATGCAGTTGCATGATTTTTAAGCTTCTGACACCATCTATGATGCCATTAGTAATACACAGCACACTCAGTCTAGGCCCAAAGAGCAACAAAGCCAGAAAGCATCACCAAGTTGACCATGAACAATGTACCAGAGCTCAGTGAAGAGTCCAGCACAAATCCATTTTAAAATATAGATAGAGGGAAAGACATAGGACTGAGGCTTGGTGAGGCAGCTGAATTCCCCTCTGGTGCAAGCAGGCACAAATCCAGACACTTCAGTGCCACACAGTCAGCAGAGAATTTGTCCCAAATACTATAAACACTGGTCCAGTGGAACAGGATGACCTCCCCAGATTCAGATCAACATTGACACTGAGGTCAACCCATCACCAGCTGCAACTGGTGAAGAGTCCTGGCTTAGAACCCTGCCTCCTCTGAACATGTTATTGATCCTGGGAACACTTGCCATTAATGGGATCTGCTCGCATCTTTTCATCTCTCTCTACCTACACCACAGATAATCAAACCTTGAAGATGGCACTGATGGGAGCGAGGGATTTTGTTTTATCTAAATCTACAACAGCCCTCCTGATACTAATCTGAACAGGAATAATAATTTGAAAGGCAAGCTAATTTAATTAAAAAGATGGCTAAACTGGAGGGATAAACCTTTTGATGAAGAAGCACTAGGAAAATGGGGGTGGAGAGGAAGGTACATATCTCTTTGAATCATCAATGTCTCAAGGCAAGGTTGCTTCAGCCATAGTGAGGATCCCTATGAATTATCTCCTGCTTTTATTGTCTACTGCTACCAGGAAAAGACTGAAGAGAGCCAACTTTTTTTTTTTTTTTTAATTTGGACAGACTTAAAGAAGTGGCATCAAATTTGAAGGGCACCCAATCAATCTGTTGTCCTAGCTGCATGAAATTGTATTTCCCTGCCACTTCATATCTTATTTGCAGCAGCTGGGCTGTAAGTCATTGGTGATAACATTCTTTATTATGCAGCCGTGTTTATGAACTGTGCCTGGAAAGAGATGATAGAAATATGCAGCAATATGCAAAGGGGGGGAAGAAGGGAGGGGGAATAAATGCTGGTTGCTAGGGCAACCATGGGGCTATTTTGGGCATCAAATTTTGCAGATGATGAAAAGCATTTTCATGTGATGGCTGGTCTCTCCAGGAAGGGAAGGGGAGAGAGGGCACACATACTGTGAAGATAATATTCAAGAAGGCAGCCATTTAATTTTTTCAGTGGTTTCAGCTTTTTAAAAAAGTATTAAAACCAAAGAATTTGATACAACATAGTTAGTGGGAAAGCTGGGTGTTTTAAAGAATAATAGGAAAAGAGAGCCGAGGAATTTAGGAATCCTCATTTCTATTTCTTACCAGCACCAGCTGGGACTGTTTAAATCTAGCAAGTGCTAGCAGCCATAGGGTCTGTCATTGCATCTGTCCATACCCAGCTCAGTTCCCAACAGACAAGTGAAAACTTTCTTTTCTGAAAAGATCCTATCTGCCTTCTAAAAAATGAGCTGGAGTATCTGGGCAAGCCTCTGCCCTATCATTGGGCCCTGCGTGGTTTGTCAGGGGAGAGACAGCCATTGGATCTCCACCTTTAACTACATAAATACCTTTGCTCTATTTCAAAATTCCAAAGCCTCTAAATAATGAGAGTTATTTTAGTCACAGCCCATTGTCCAGTCTCAATGTTTCCAAAATACCAGCATTGATCAAGATAATGACTCAGCCCACTATCACTTAAGTTCTAGTTTTCTATTTCTTTCATTTTAAGCGGTTTAAGACCAATTTAATGCTGATAAAGGTGCCAGGGCAGGGACTTTGTATAGGATTTGAACGAGGAGATCTCTCATCTCCAATCAAGATGCTCAGAGGCAGAGCTACATCTTCAGCTGGTATAGATCAGCTTCATCAAATGGAGTCATTCTGATTTTCACCACCTGAGACTGACTCTCCCTTCCCTTTTGCCTTAGGGAGTCATTTACATCTATTTAAAGTGGGTGTGAAATGTTACTAGACCAGAATTCTGCCTTCACACCTGTGGTGGTGTTTTTCACTGTTGAAAAGAATTACTAGGAAGGTAAGAGAGCCTTAGAAGGCTCCTAATCCCCAGGACAGGTATAACAAGAGCAGAAGGATGAGGTTCCTCACAGGATTTCTTTGTGTCTAGCAACCTCAGTGAAGAATTCCTTTATGATCCTTGTATCCAAGGTTTGTCTGTTCTCTACCAGAAATACTAGCCTTATCCTAGTTGCCCTAGGGAATGCTTTTCTCCAGCTTGATATTGTATAAATTAAGCAGAATCAAAATAAAAAGTAGTTTATGGTTATTGTTTGCAGATCACACCTCGCCCTTCTCATTTTTAAATTCCCAGACTTAGCCAGTAAAAGGAATTTGAATAAATTTTCAGCAAGTAACCTCTTCCAAGTTCTGTGTTGCATGTTGGTGCTATTGCTTCCAAATTGTGTTTTTAATTAAACAGTCATCAGCGGTGTTGGGATTCTCTTGCAATAATTAAATCATAGGAGTTTAGAGAATAATCATAAAAGTGAATTGTTGAGATCAACAGGCTCCAACTGAGAAAATAGGACCTGTTTCATTACATTAATCCAAATGTGTGTGCACAATAATGTAGAATGATATGGAGGTAGATAACCATGCTTATAGATACTTAAAGTTCTCCATCGTCAAGCGTCTGACAAAGTGGGATTTTCTCCCACGAAAACTCATGTAATAAACAAATGTTAGTCTTTAAAAGTGCCACAAGACTCCTTGTTTGTTTTGCAGAACTAGACTAACATGGCTCCCCTTGGAGCATTACTGTGGTAATGCATATATTTCAAGGCTGAAAGGGAACATTATAATCCTCTTCATCTGAGTCCTTGTATAACACAAATCATGGAACTTCATCCAGAAATTTTTTCATTCTGCTTCTGTTCACCCCACATCTAATTGGCCTTTTGAGTGCTATCTGGATTGCCTTACTTTTAGTGAAGATGAACCTGAAGTCGAACTGGATTTGGTCCTTTGAACTTTGGCGTCTAAATCAGAATCCAAACTTCTTGGCTGCCCTACAATATTTAGAGTGTTGTCTTTATATCTGTAAAGTCCTCACTATTATATTTTCCATTCACAAAAAGTGAATAGATTATTCTGACTGAAATTATCTTTATTTGTGAAGAGAACACAAGGAAATTTTTCACAAGAAGTACAATGTCTGTTTTCTTACAGTCTATGCTTAATGGAGTGAATAATGGGTTCCTGTCTCTGCAGTATCCTTAAAGGGGGGAAGAGGCAGAGTAGGAAACCATGTGTGTTTATTTCCCCTCAGCTTTGCAAAAGTATTTACATGATTTTTAAAACCTATTTTAGTTCATCTTATGTCTTTTTTTTTTTTCTTCTACCCATGGATAATAAACCTAACTCCAATAACTGTTGTCTCCAAAAGGTTCTGGTGGAGAATTTCTTTGTCAAAAATAAGAGTCAATTGCCAAACTCCCATTGACTTTCCCTGGGAGTTAGGTTACTAACTGCCCTGTGAAAATCTACCACGTCTTCAGCATTTTGCAAAAGAATTTATCAATTGGTGTCTGATTAATGACACTGCATGCTTGATTGTACATTTATATTTATGTTTTATCCATGTCTATATGTCTAGACCAGCAGTGATTAATGTAAGTGGGAATGCCATTCCTGGGTCCCACAAATTTCATAAATTTCTTTCCTATGGGAAGGGGGCCCAGAGACTAGGAAGGTTCTGGGGCCCATCAAATTATACTTTAACCACTGTAGACCAGCCTCCCAAACTGTGGGGCAGGCTGTAGAGGGTGGGGAGGGAGCACCACCCAATCTCACTCTGGCCCCAGTCCCGACACACTCCATCCCCAGCTCCGCTCTGCCCTAATGCCAGCTCCTCCTCCTCCTCCTCCTCCCCACTTCTGCCCCCAGCTTGACTTCAGCCCAAGCTCCTCTTCTGAGCCAACTGTGGAGACATTGGGGGCACTGGCAGAATCCATTCCTGGTAAGCAGAGGGGTGTACAATGGGAAAAGTTTGGGCACCACAGCTGTAGACAATGTTGCTATCAATATACTGGGTATTTGTGTGCATGGAGTGGAATTTTCAAACATTTCTAAATCATGTAGGAGCACAAGCCCCATTGATAGTCACCTAAGTGTTCTGGAAAATAAAATGTAGGCTCCAAAGTCACTAGTCATTGTGGGTATGCCTACACTTGCAAGTCAGGTCAACTTAAGGATGCTTAAGTTGACCTACAGAACGCTGCGTCCACACCCAACTTTCATTAAGTTGATTTAAGTGCTTCCTTAAGTCGACTTAATAACTCCCACTCTTTCGGTCGACTTAACGCTTATGTTGACCTGTTAAGTCGACCTAAAGCCGGTGTGGATGCCCTAGATCGACTTAATTCCCTAAGACGACCTTGGGCTGGGGAAAAGGGAGACAGGCAGAAGGGAGCCCCTGAGTCTTGGCTCCCCCGAGCTGTGGCTCTCCGTTGACCTAGCACCTGCGTGTGTGGACGCAGGCAGTCAACTTAAGATTTTAGTGTAGATGCTGTAAGTCGATTTAACAAAGTCAACTTAGCTTTTCTAGTGTAGACATACCCTTCAACTCTGTGTTCAGTAATAGTTAAATGCCTTTAAAAATCTGTTTGCAGTGTTGTAATTGTGCTGGTCTTAGCTTATGAGAGAGACAGGGAAAGGGTGCTTTGTTCTTCAGACCTGTGTAGCTCATACCTTCCGCCAAGAGAAGTTGGTCCAATGAAATATATTACCTGGTCTACCTTATCTCTCTAAAAATCTGGACCTTAGTACCCCAAAAGCCAGAGAGCTATGAAATGCAACTGTTCAGAAACTTTTTCCTTCTGCAAAGATGTCATAATCAATAATGGTGAATAAGAGGAGGCTGGAAGCCCAGACTTCTGAGTTCTGCAGATTTCTAGGTGAATTTGGAAAAATTGTCTCTCTGTGCCTCAATCTACCCATTTTTAAAATGGTATTATAATATCTCCTTTACAGAAGTGGTGTAAAAATGGGAATTTTAACAAGTAATTAGAAAGTGTTGGTTAATAGATGCTATAGACTTGCTAAATAGTTTGTTTCTATTAGAGTTGGTCAGATTTTTCAAATATTGATAAAATTTCAAAAACCTGAAACAAAATCTGACAAAATTCTCATAAAATCTGTCCCTGTTTTTGAGCAGTTACCGAGTTGGTTGAAATTTTCCAAATTTCAGCATTTAATTTTTTTGAAATTTCAGAAAAGATGGGGAAATGGCAGGGAGGGGTTAATACCAGGTCTATTTATTTTTAAGGAGATAAAAGTCAGTGTTCTTTAATGTGAGCTGAGCCAATATAAGTGTTACAGGACTGGAAGCATTTTTTGCTGTATTGGTGAGCTCTGTTCCACTTCAGTTACTGAATTCTACAGGAAATAACCACCCTAAAATCACATCCATCTTAATATTCATGGTTCAGTCTTCTATTACTTGGAATATGGATATAAACATGAAAATAATGCAAATTCAATATGTTTTTTTCCAGGACATGGAAGCTGCTTCTGAATTTAAAACCAAAGACAATCAAGATCTTGGTGAGAGAGAGGTCAGTCTCATAGCTTTGTTTAATCAAAATATAAAATTATGACATCTTAACATTTTTAAGCTCTAGGAATAAGACCTTTTCTTATAAGGATGGACTGAAAAATGACAAACATAAGTCAGTCCCCTTGGGGTTTGCAAACGTCTCAAAAGATTGCTATATCTTTCAATGATTGAATTCCATCAGCTCATAACAAACATTAACGCTAGCTCTGCTCTTTTAAATGCCTATATAATGCTGCTGTTTTCTTTGAAGGGGAAAGAACATGCTTGTTTGTTTTGTTTTTTAAAAGTGTTCAGTTGTGTTGTCTGTGGATAATTGCTAGAGGTGGGCAAACACTACCAAAAAAAGTATCCGTGAATACTAGTTTGAAAAAGGTTTGTTTTTTTGGCTGAAGTTTCTATTTGATATAGAATGATACATTTCATCCAGACTATTAGAAAAGTGGCGGAGATGTCGTACAGTATTTCAGCATAACAATTTATTTTGCCAATGTTAATGCTTGTGACAGAAGAGTACAAGAAAGAAAGACAACACATCATTGTATCAGTTTTTTATACCACAACTAAACATTAGCAGAAACTAAACAATTCTGTTTCCCTAGAGAGTCCTCGAACCACCCCAGAAAAAATAGTTTCTGTACATCTATTTTTGTGTGAATGGCCTTCAGTTAGAGTAGCCTCCCATAACAAGATTATCACAGTTGACTTGAACATTTTTGAGGATGAAGTTTACTAATAATTTAGCATGATGGACTTTACACCATAATGGAACATTTTTATATTGCTAAACTCTTTGATGACTAAAATTTATTCCAGGAAGGTGGTAATTTAAGTGAGAGATTTTTAGTTAGATTTTGTTTGCGTACATTTTTTTACCTTATACTTACTTACACCTTGAATGTTCCTAAAGAAAGATCCTGGTACAACATACCATGTTGGGAGCTAAGAATTTAAAATATGTATTAAAAATTATTGCTGCACTGAGAACAGAGGAGCAACCGCACCTGAATCTTGAAATGTCAGCAGCCTTGGACAAGATTTAATTTTAAAAACATTCTTGTTGGATTCCATCTCTCACTATAGTCCAAATATATAAATCTTTGGAGAAGATGGGCTTTCCAGAATCAGAATCTTGGATCTGAAAATCCTCAAACTTTGAATTTTGAATTCTGAGTGATATAGGGATTTTGTGTCTGGCCCTTTATAAGCATCTATATAATGGCCCATATTAAAATCTGGAAAACAAAACATTACAGGAGTTTGTGAAAGTTCATATCCAGTCCCTACTTTGTAACTTGGTCCTATTGTGGAGGCCTGGGATATGGTAGATGCATTTTTAAAGTGGGTATTGGGAAGGCCAGCAATGAGGATGTTGCAGTAACTGAAGTGGGAAATAATGAGGGCTGAAGCTATATGGATAGCGAGGAAGGATCAGAGGTTGTGAAGTAAGAAATAAGATGTGGACATGGCCCATTGGTTACAATGTTCTAGACCTAGCCTTTTGGGGAAGATGTTAAATTTTATTATTTTGTCATGCACCTTCTTTTTATTCTAAAACATTAGATTGTTGGCTCACAGAAATGGCACTCCAAAGAGTGAGGCAAATTTCACTGAAAGATTCTAGCAGACTTTTAAAACATGTCTTTAAATAAAATTTATTCAGGGTTGCCTGCACTCTCACATTTTCCTATGGTGCAATGAAGCTAAAAGCAGGTGGTACTGACTGAGTGAACTTCAGGCACTGATGCTTTGGAAAGACCCACTGGTGCTGAATGGGGCAGTTTCAGAGCTGTCAGTGGGTTTATGTTGACTTCAGGAGCGGAATGAACAGCAGATGCAGGTGAATCAAAGGGGAAGAAACAAAAAGGATTTTAATTTCCTGCTAATGGCAATAGTGCTAAAACACAAGCAAAGATAAATACAGAAGACATGAGCCTTTCTATCACTGAGCAGTTGCTCCGTTTATTGGAGTTCTGCAGAAGGAGGCAGAGTTCTTTAAAGGACAAGTTGGTAATTTGCCTGTTTATTATACTAGTAATCCTGAAAGTAGAACAGGTAGATCTTTGTGTACTTCCAGATCCTAACACTATTTCTTAGGGCAGAAAACTCAGCCCCTTCCTTTTGCCCATGACCAGTAGTATATAACCCAGCTGAGTGAATCGCCTGCCTTTCTTTAGAAGATGGAGATAATGTTCATTCTGAAATTGTCAGAACGGACCTATTCCAATCAAATAAATTAACTATAGCAAATCATCTTTGAGCTCCTTAAACACATTACATTTCTAACATCAAGTTAATCTAAGGAAGAGAGGTATTACAGAAAATAAAATAGATTAAACATTTAGCCACAGCACTTCAAGAGAAGTCTGGGGAAGCTAATCTATTAGCTTCAAAAAGGAAAGGGGAGAGTGTGTATTTTGAGATCTTCACTGAGAGTTACTTCAATGGAAAGCACCATCACTTCCCTAGGGATTTACCTTCCCCCAGTATCTGGTGTACTTTTATATAAGCTGAATTCACTCTGCAGTTTCCTAGGGGAGGTAGGAAGGAATAACACTGGCAATACTTTTACAATAGCAGTTGATCTGCCTGAGAGCCTTTTCCCTTCAGACTATTCAAAATTTCTTTCTAAGTTTCCACCTCCCCTCTTCAGATGTGCTGTATAATATCTCTCTACTGGATACCCACTGAATGTATAATTTTGAATCACTCTGCCTGTCAGATCCACAAAAGCTGTTTCTGGAGGTGTGTGCATGAAAGAGTTCCTCTCTAGGTATCTGAGAGCAGTGGGCAATGCTCTAGTATCCAGCAGGGCTGATCAGGGCTGGATGCTTTAGTCTCCTTGCCTTAATGGCTATGCACATCTTCTTACTGTACCCTCCCCCTCAATTCCCTTCTACATTAGCATTCAGGTTGTGCACAGCCATATAAAGAAACAAAGTCTGGAAGCTCTTAGTTTCAGACAACACAGATTCTTGTATGATCAAAAATAAAATTTAAATCATAAGTAGAGAGAAGTCAATGAAGACAATGGGCTTGATCCTCAGAACTGGCTGAGCTCCATTTGGTGCAGACCTGAGCGTTCTGAGGAAAAGATGGCTTTTGTATAATACATTTTATTAAAGATGATGTTTAAAAGAACAAACAGTTCACAGAGTTTACACAAAGAGTTGCTAGACATCTCGGTACAGTGTACAGCTGATTGATGAGGGCAGAGTTTGGTTAGAAGTTAACTAGTACAAGGAATACATAGTCTGCAGTATCCTGGATAAAGGGTCAATGATTCAATGGTTTAAACTAAAAAAAAAGTGTTCAGTAATTCGGGAGCATCACTTATTACAGAACTTACATAAGATGCGGTTAATGGGGAGCAGATATGCCAATAATAATGGGTTGCCCCTCACCGAATCAGTGATATGGTGTAGCTAGTCCTTTAGTCTACAAGTTCCTGTCAATAGAGAGGAAAGTCTCTGAATCGTCCTGATGCCAATTCATGGTAGTGCTGTGGCTTATTCCTTGTGGCACTGAATGTGCCTGGTGTGCTCATTGTAAATGTCTCTCGACCACCTGATGGTGTCAGATACCATGAAGTGCTGTGTCAGCCAGCATAACTCTGCAGGCCTGCAGCGCACACACATTGCAAGGTCGATCAGGGGGATGGACTTTCTCTCTCTCTCCCCCCGCTCCCATCCTAGGGTTGGTTGAGGATCACTCTCTGGCCTCTAAAGCAAAGTCAAGCAGTTTAGAATTTGTTCTAACTCAGTGGTTCCCAACCTTTTCTCTGCCATGGCACACCTCGATACCTTTAATTATTTTGAGGCACACCACCATATAGTCTCCAAATTAACTCATGAATATTCATGACCCAATCCAGAACTCTTCAAGTAACTTTGTAAAAAATTCTGTGGCACACCTGTTCAGGTCTGATGGCACACCCATGTGCCACGGCGTGCTGGTTGGGAAATGCTTCAAACTTGTGCTGGTTAGCAATAGTTCCCAAGGAACTATTAAACCAGTTAGGGATCACTGTATCACAGCAGTGTTCCTGCCGGACCCCTGATGCCAAGAATTGTGAAGCAAGAGGAGGTGCAGAGATAGGGAATCCTCAGTTAGGTGATTGCACCAACTTTATAGGCTGTTTTGAGCAGCTAGAACATCCCAAAAGGGCCTTACCAGGGGCAAGATCTAGTCAAAAGGGGTATACTGCATTACCATGCAGATCAGTTGTATGTAGTCAGTCTTCACAATCAGAAAAAACATATTTAGTTAAGTGTTGGATGTTTGGATGAAATCAGTGGTGACCCAAAATCTGAAGGCTGTTAAGGGTCCTTTGTGAAATTAGTTGGAGGTTTAATCCTGTTCTGAGTGAACAGACATCCTTGTGATGAAACTACCACCATGACAAATACCACTTGAGGTCCTGAGTTAAATTAGACTACGGAGTCTGAGTGAATTTTATTTTAGAATAAAGAAAGAAAAAAGTAAAGTCTCCAGGAAAGAGGTGTATGTGTTTGTGATTTGCAATAACAACCCTGAGAATAAAAATGGATGTGTGCTCGATACACAGGCTGAATTCTTACAAATTCAGATTAACAACTGAATTCCTCTCACTAATATTTGTTAGTTACTGAAACAGTATCAGCTTCTGGTTTAAATACATTTTTGGCAAGGAATAAATAGAAAAATAATGGTTATGGATTGGAACTCAGGGAATTTGGTTTAGTTTTCCACTCTGCCACAGATATTACGTGTGTGACATTGAACAAGTCCCTTAATCGCTCTGCATCTGTAAAATGGGAATAATTCCTTCATCTCATCTTTTATCCATCTTGCCTAATTAGATTACTGTTCTGCAAATGCATATGTAGTGCTTACCTCTAAATATTTTCATTAAAGGCAATGAGATAATTAATATGCTTGAACTGAAGTGTAATTATAGGTTGATCTCAAAGAGTAAGATTGCAAGCTCTTTGGGGCAGGGACTGAGCCTTACTACCTGTATGTTCAATGCCTATTACAACACAGCCCCCATCCTGGTTGCAGTCTATAGGTTTTATTGGAATACAAGTTTTAAACTTAAAATAAATTTTTTTAAAAGCCCTCAATAAAATGTGTTTGAAAGATGCAGTATTTAGAACACTGACTAAGTGCTTTAATGGCTGTAAATCAATAGACAGAGGGATGGGTGCTTTTGCTACTGTACTTTAATGAAAAATACCTATGTTGCGAGTTGTCAATCCCTGGCGGGCTGATGGAACAATATGAGCTGCAGACAGGTGATTTCAATTTGTGCACAATGGAATAAAAAAAGAGACAATGGGTCAAATTCTTTCCTCAATTATGCTGTTGTCAAATGAGAGTAATTCTTCTGACTTCATTCCAGTTACTGTAGTTTTTTACTGTATAAAGGAGAGCAGAATTGGGCCCTATTTGTACCAGCTGTTTGGGTGGAAAATTCTGCTTTTTACTATGTGAAGTAAAAAATGAGCAGAGCAACCTGCTCTAAGTACCACAACACAAAGTTTCCTTTAGGAAATGTTCTTTCTATGTAAACTATTAGCCAGGCAGCTCTGTTGTCCCCTTTATAAGCTGCAAATTACACAGGCAAATGTAATTACCCATTCTCTTTCTTATTATTGGAGCTAGGGAAGCTTCAAGCAGTCTTCCCCTTTCAGTGTATTTCAAAGCTTACTCACAAGATGCATCCCTGATATTAAAGACAATGAGGTCCCTTTTTTAAAAATTCAATTAAACATTTGCCTACTGTGACTCTTTATTCACTGCAAATTGTCTCTGTAAATAATCTTCATCAAAAGTCAGAACCAATACCCATTAGTTGTTTAGATTAATTAATGAGTCCCCCTGGAGCCACCCAGATGAATTCAATTTAAACGTCAACAACTTGGCTGTGGAGTTTCCCAGGTTGGCATTAAGACAATATTAAACCTGCAATAAGTCACATTTAAAATGTTAATTCGTAGAAGCTCACCATTTAGAGCATTTAATTAAATCTTTAAATAAACTGCATGGGCTCAGTACCAGATGGTTCTGCATTTTCATTGCAGCAGAGAGCCTTGAAGTCATTGAGGGAAGTAATATTGGAGGCATGGTGAAGATAACCAGAATATATAGTGTAATAAAATCTAATCTTGTTTCCAGCAGGGAAATTCAGTGTATGTACACAACCCAGGCTAAAATTGTAAGTTAATTACATTAACCCCAGTGTACTCTGGTATCTGAGCAGCCAGAGATGAAATTAGTCTTTTCCTATCATAAGATTCTTTTCAACTTCACTATATTAATTTTTAGCCAAATACTTACTCATAAGGAAAATTGAAGTTAATGTAACCAAAGACAAAGTAATGCAGCCTTAATATTCTGAAGGGATTATGGAGGGCCGTGAAAATACACTTTGCAAATGTCACTCACTTAGAATGGATTTGTGGTGGGAAGTTGGGGAGAGAAAAAAAATTATAGCTGTGATCTGCACCATGCTGGGATTTAATAAAAGTGATGATTTAAGAAATGCAGACCTTTGGGAAGAAGAAAGGGGGATTGGGTTAAAGGCCTGTCTGTTGACCTAGCTTCGCAGATAATACTTGGTCAGCCTGCATTTCTACCAGATGGAAGATAAGTGAGATCTTTGAATTTCAACTTGTGTACAACAGTTTGTCAGTTTTACTCCAATGAATTTGCCCATCTTTATCACAAGGAATGCTTGTTTTTTTGTTTTTTTTTTTTATTAGAGGCCTGAGACACACTTGTTTTGTTACTAAAGGGTCTCTGCAATACATAAGGTTAAACGTGATTCTCACCAGCTCAGAATTCTATACTGTCTTCGAAAGGTTTTGACTTAAAACAGTGTTTTAGCACTTCCTGTTGAAAGTGGGCCATGTTGCTGAGGTCAGCTTTTTGCTGGTCCTTCTCCAGTTACACTCTTGCTTTTATCCCTCTTCAAAATCTACAGCAATTTAGGGTCCTTCATTCTGTGAGTGCCCAACTTGACACCTTAAAGGAGCCTGATTTTCAGAAGGCAGGTGCTCAGCACTTTCAGAAAAAAAGGCTGCTTTGATGTGACTGAATTTGGGCACCTAGCCTCCCTAGTCACTTCTGAGAACTTTAGGCTGATCTTTCCATCACCACAGAATGACCATGTCATTCAAATGACTTAAAAGGAGAAAACCACTCATCTCTCAACATTCAAGAAAAACCATTTAACTTTCAAAAATGGAAACCCTTCTGATTATGAAATCAAACACAGCAGGGAATCTGTTTTCCAATCTCTTAAGTGAAGATTTGTACAACTGGCTTTTGAAGGAACCCAAATAAAGCCCAACCCAGAAGGAACTGTGCATACCTCAACAGAGTTAGATACTTCAATATTTGTGTTTGTTTTCATTGCCTTCTCCACTGAATAAAGCAACCTAGATAGTGAAATCCGTTTGTCTTGTGGTATTTGCATCATCCAGAAGCTAGATCTTGCCTTATTTAGGTCCCAAAAATTACTCTCTGGACACTTAAAAAAATTCCCTTGAAAAGTGCTTTGAATAAAAATATGAGATCCCACCTTCAGCCCTATGTGACACTCCTCTCCCCTCATGGGGAGGTTCCAAGTCACATTTTAATACTTTGATCACTGCCAGAAAGCTCAGAAATCCAATTAACAGTTTGTTTGCAGCATGCTGCTCCTTGTGTGAACTTTCAGGCTGATGTGCTGAGCGAAATGTGGACAGCTTTCTTTTCATACATGTTTTCTCAATCTGCCCCCTTCCAACCCTTCACTCTCTCCACCACTACATTGTGGCTAAGAAGTACACAGAAATTCTACCCCTCCCCCGACTTTCCTGCCATCCCATATCCTTAATTCAGACCTGCCATTCGTGTGGTGTCTGTTTATCAAAAACGCTGCCTAAATTGGGATGTGGTCAGCCTTGCAATAGGGTGTATGTAAATTAAATTCTTCCCAGGAGGCCTTGCTGCAAGCTATTTGTGTTGCATAAGGGGCTTGGGGCAGGGAGTAGAGGGGGAAGAAACTTGTTACTTCAGTAATCACAAGCTCTTGAGCTCCCAGAAATTGGAGAAGCGGCAATAATAATCTATCCAGCACAGCTCCTAGTGCTTTGAGTTATTCCATCAGAGGAGCTTGCGTTGCATCTAAATTAGCTGTGACAAAGGGAAGGAGAAATGATTTTTACATAATACAGGGATGGTGAGAAAACTGAAAACTTTCTTCCCGTCTCCGTCTCATATGAAACTGCATCTGTCAGTGCCTTGAAAACAGAGATGTGCAGGTGGAGAAATGTGCAGATAATACAGCAATATACCTGCTGCTCATGAATATTTGATTCTGTAATTATCTGGGGGGAGGAAGAAATCCCATTCTGTCACATTTATAGCATTTTACTCCCCTGACTCCTCTCTCCAACACTACTGGCTGTGATGGTGCTATGGGAGTTTGTGCTATGGGAGTAGAAGGCATACTTTTGGAGAAGGCATGGACAGGAAAAGAAAAGTGTGTGAGAGAATGGCCGGAGAAGCTTCAGCAAGATTTTTATAAATGAAACAATCAATATAAATCCTCAAAACTTTTGTCAGAGCTCTGGCAGATCTGCCCTTTTAGGCACATCAGTCGTTCAGTAGAGAAGTAAATCCAGGTGCAGGTCATAAGAGTCCAAGAGAGCATTTTTTGCAAGAGAGAGATATATTTGATGAGGCATCCTGGGGGAATTCTTATTTGGGTAATCGACCTACATATATTTTCTTGCGGATTTGTTGGCTATGTTGTTTCTCTTTGTTTCCTG
Source organism: Pelusios castaneus (assembly GCA_007922175.1). Classification (NCBI taxonomy): domain Eukaryota; kingdom Metazoa; phylum Chordata; order Testudines; family Pelomedusidae; genus Pelusios; species Pelusios castaneus. The sequence goes on along the minus strand of ML685815.1, from coordinate 4,037,129 downwards.
TCTGGAACTGTTGGTTGGATGGCATTTCAGGATGCCATTTCTGTAATGAAAGATAGCTTTTCTTGTTCTTTCTTTCTCTGGTTGGCTTCATCTTCCTGGAAAAAGGGGTTGTGTTGTACCCATAAATGTTTCTGATAGCAAGATTCTGGACAAATCCTTCAAAGAAACTGGAAACGCATCACTTGGGTTGTCTAGCATTGAATTTGACAAAGCACTCAAGAATAAACTTGATTGTACAGTTGTGCAACGGCAGGATGTAGAAAGATTGATCCATTAGATCTTTCTAGCTCCCATTTCTTTTGCAGGAATCCAAACAAAAAATTTTGTATTGGAATTCCCACATATTTTGGTTCACATATAATGTAACCCAGATCCAAATTGCCCCATGTTTGCCAAAGCCAAAATCTAGCCCCCACAATCCATTTCAGTTTGTCAGTGATGCTGGTATTCCCCATTCAGAACTGGTGTTTGGGGTCATGAGTTCCAGTACAATGGCCCTAATGTTTTTGTTCTTGTGTGTATATAAAGCAACTCTCTCATGGGATGGGCTGTGCTGGTAGCAGGGATAACATTAAACCTGAGTTGCCCCTGTGTCAAAGTATGTGGAACTTAAAGTACATCAGAATCTATTGCTGGAGTCTGCCTGAGGCAAGCATTTGATTTTGTAGACTCCTCTGGTTCATTCTTTAAGGACCCTCACCCTGATTAGCCATAGGACTTGGCAGATGTTGGAAACATTCAGATTACTGAATATTTCAAATATCCAACAGATCATATAGATAATCGGGATTGGGATCCTTAAAGAATGATTCAAATAACTGTGTGGTCGGCTAGCTTCCATGCTGCAGAGCTTAAAACTTCCCACCTGCAGAGCACCCCCTCTGGTAGGCATGTGAGGTAGCACTGACTGACTCAAGAAAGAGCTATTTTAAGCTCTCTTTTTGGACAGAAGGTCACTGTAATGTATCCACAGGGCAGGGATCAGACTGGAGAAAAAATCGTGATACTGCATCCACAAAACAATTCCACCTATGTGAGTCACCAAAGTGAAGCACGGCTCACAGCAGATGGTACAGATGTTAAAAATGCAACTGTGTCCATGGCTTAGCTCCACTGGGCTCCTTGAGCTTCGCTGCTCCTCAGTGGAGCTTGAATATACCCAGCAGTTCCGCTAGGCTTGACTCCATCTTGATTAAGTGGAAAATTAAAGAGTGACAGCATCTCCCAAATGCCTCCCACATGTGGCACCAAAATGTGTTGTCAGTTAGTAAGCCATGAAAATCTGTGACTCTCCTTTTTACATGAGCATAGAAATTGCTAACACTGAGTTTTAAATGATCCTCAGTAGGTCTCTGAGTTAACCCCTCACTGGGATGAATGGTACACTTCAGCTCTCCAAGCTATGATTCCAGGCTCTCTGCAGAGTCTTCTCTACATCAAGTTCCAAAGGGGGAGCCGTGTTTGTCTAGTTCAGCAAAACAAACAAGGAGTCTGGAGGCACTTTTAAAGACTCCAAAGTGGGATTTTCTCCCATGAAAGCTCATGCGATGAATAAATTTGTTAGACTTTAAAAGTACCATCAGACTCCTTGTTTGTTTGCTTTTCTCTACATCAGTTAGTCAGGTAACATTTGAGAGGTTTTCTCTACAAACAGAGCACTAGAGATTTATTTTTCTAAAAAAATGCTTCAGAGAAGTGTGATGCCTACATGTTTATTGGGTGTTCTGAGCCCTGCTGTGGGGCAAGGAGAATGAGGACAGCATCTGGTGACTGAGATCCTGGAGGACACCCTCCCTGCTCAGAAAGTGGATGCTGATTTGGCAAGAGAGCATGCAATGGCTTTTCATTTACAGTAGACAGCTGGATTTGGAGCTATTGTAATTCAGACAGGACAGAATCTGGGGAACTGCCTGACCTTTGGTTATGGTATTTAGAGTTCACCTGTATATCAAGACTTCGTTGCATACATTTCTTAACAGAATGATGAGACATGGAGACCTGCCAACTGCTCCTGGCATAGGTGCATCTGGAATTGTCTTTCTCTCCACAGTCACATCTCCAGCTTGCTGCGTACTCATCTTTACTGTTTGGGTATCTGTTCTATATCCTATGGCTCATTTTCTGAGTGCTGCAGCTTGATTAAGTTAGCTGGTGCTGTGGGGATACAAAAACAATGAGGGGAAAAACAGACCTAGAATGATGCTTCTATTACCAAGTAAACTGTTTCCCGGGCAACATAACCCCCATGTTGAGATTGCTCTCTGAACATTCTTCCTGCTCAAAGGACCTGTCTTCAGAGTGGGTGAGCTGCTGTAGACCTGGCAAAGGAAGCAGATGCTGTGTGCTAGATATAGACTGGGACTTGCAAAAGGAAGGGTAGGGAATGTCAGCAGTTGGGATGCCCTTGGCGTGATGTAATTCCAAGCCATTTCTGGCTGGTTGTGAATTTAGCCCTCCTGGGCCTCCAGTCTGATGTGTTGAGTCTTCTTGTCTTTTCCAGATTTCCCCTCTTTTCCATGATGAGTGTGAATGTGCCGTAAAACAGCATGCTGGCAAGACAGACAAGACACGACACGTGCTATTTACTGGGCTGGCTGCAGTCCTGAAGAGCTGGCAGGCTTCCCATTTCTTAACACAATTTTTAAGTGTTGGGGCTCTATTGAAGCTTATGTAGCAACAGTGTCTCCATGGCCAGATTCAGGTTAACAAGTTACCATGTATTTAGCTATGCCTCTCACAGCTCTACTTGACCTACACATCAACAGTGCTATTCGTTCACGGAATTGAAAGTCACATGTTCTAGCAGTGTGTGTACTCCTGCAGTTTATACAGCGAGCTGTGTGTTAGCAACTGAGCTACTTCAGTGTCCTTTGTGAAGTTTTTGGAAGTTCATTGGCCAGCACTTTTCTGCAATTTCATCAGTCTCTTTGACTCCAGCAATTATGTTTGTCCTTCCCCACACGGATCTCTGCTTACTCTCAGCCCTGCTTCTTCTTTCTGCTATATTAAATTGCAGACCAGTTTATAGCCAAAGCTTCTTTCATTTCTCCAGGGCTTGCTGGGCAGTGATTTATGATTGTCTTTAATTCAACAGAGCTTAGTGGGGGAAATTCTGTCGTCCTCTTGATGCTCAGAAATAACTCCCACTATTTATTTTGATGTGTTTTTTTAAGTCTTCCTGGCTATCAGCGCTTAGTTAATTATTAGGGTATGCAAAATTTTGGGATAAGCATCCAAAACAAACTATAATTTGCCCACTAAATAATTCCAGCTCCCCAAGTAGTACGAGGACAAATAAAGAACCTCCCACATCAGTACTCAATTCCCTATCCATCCCCTCACCAAAGGAACACACTTCGATGCATGACCTGAGGGTCACCAAAACTGGGCTTTGCTGGACTAAGGGTTGGGATAGGTGGCTGAGTGTTTAGGAAATGTAGTGTTCCCAGCCTCCAAAATTCAAAAATCATGAGTCAGATTCTTAAAGAAAAAGAAAGAGAGAAAAATTTTTAAAAATGTTTTTGAGCTATGTCCTGATTTTTTTTCCAGTGTGTGTGTGACAATTAGTGTTGTCAGCTTTCAGAAAGTAATGCAATTTTGACCACCATATCCCTATATCAATTAATTTTGTGCCCAACCCCCAATGAATTCTGCACCCTAAGCCCCACATCAATTATCTTTGTGGCCTCCATCAACACCCTCCAACCAGAAACATGACAATTATCTGTTGGAAAAGTACAAAATATCCAATAAGTTCTTAGACTATACTGGGGAGAGATTCTTCTTTCAGAAGTAAGTAACCAGGGAGCCAGCCATTTTAGACTTGATTCTGGCTAATGGGGAAATTGTTTGAAGCTGAAGGTCATTGGGCACTTGTGTGAAAATGATCATGAAATGATCATGATGATTCTAAGGAAAAGAAGGAGTGAGAGCAGTAAAATAAGGACAATGCACGTGAGAAAAGCAGATTTTATCAAACTCGGAGAACTGGCATGTTAGGTTCCAGGGAAGGATAATCTAAGGGAAAAAAAGAGTTCAAGAAAGCTGACAGTTTTTTTAAGGAAACAATATTAAAGGCACAAACAGTAAACAATCCTGATGCTAAAGGGAACACTGGAAGAATAATGGGAGACCATTATGGCTACACCAGGAGCACTTTAATAATCATAATGGAATCCTAAGAAAGTGGAAATGTAGAAAATTTCTAAGGATGAATACATAAGAAAAGTGCAAATATATAGGACAAAATCAGAAAGGCTAAATCACAAAATGAATGACACTTAACAAGGGACAAAAAAGGCAATAAGAAGAAGTTCTATAAATATGTTAGAAGAGAAAGAAAACTGAAGGAAAGTTTAAGTCTGCTGTTCAACTGGAAAGATAAGCTAATAACTGATGACCTCAAGAAGGCTGAGGTGCTTGTGTTTATTTTTCCTCAGCCTTCACTAAAAGGGTTAATTATGATCTGATGCTCAACAGAGTTAATTTTGACAATAAAGGGGAAGGAACACAAGACAGAATAGGGAAAGAACATATTAAAATATTTAGAAAAGTTAGATGAATTCAAGTTGGCAGGGTCTGGTGAAATTTACTTTAGGATACTTAAAGAACTAGCTTAAGCAATCTTGGAAACATTGGTTGATAATCTGTGAGAACACATGGAGGATGGATGAGGTCCCAGAGCACTGCAGAAGGATGTAAACATAATACCTGTTTTTAAAAAGGGGAAGCAAGATGACTCAGGGAATTATAGACGAGAAAACCTAATTCTGATGCCTGGAAAGATACTATAACAAATTATTTTAAAAAATCAATTTGCAAGCACCTAGAGGAACTAAATAATTTCTTTGTTTTGATCTTCACTGAGAAGGCTGGTGGAGATTGGATGTCTGATTTAGAGGAGGGCAATAAAAATGATATAGGGACAGAAGCTAAAATAGGGAAAGAGCAAGTTAAAAATTACTTGGACAAATTAGATGTTTTCAAGTCATCGGGGCCTGATATGCACCCTAGAGTACTCAAGGAGCTGACTCAGGAGATATCTGAACCATTAGCTATTATCTTTGAAAAATCATGGAAGACGGGTGAGGTCTCAGAGGACTGGAAAAGGGCAAATATAGTGCCCATCTACAAAATGGGAAATAAGAGCAATCCAGGGAATTATCTACCAGTCAGAAAAAATAATGGAACAGATAATTAAGGAGTCAATTTGCAAACATCTAGAAGAGAATAGGGTGCTTAGGGCTAGTCAGCATGGATTTGTCAAAAACAAATCATGTCGAACCAACTTGGTAGCTTTCTATGATGTGGTAACGAGCCTTGTGGATTGAGGGGAAGTGGTAGAGGTGGTATACCTAGACGTTAGTAAGGCATTTGATATGGTCTCGCATCACATTCCCATTAATAAACTGGGGGGGTACAAACTAGATGGAGCTACTATATGATGGGGGGGGGGGAAACTGGTTAAATAACCACTCCCAGAGAGTAGTTATCAACGGTTCACATTCAGGCTGGAAGGACATAACGAGCAGGGTGCCGCAGCGATCTATCATGGGTCTGGTTCTAGTTAACATTTTTATCAATGACTTAGATGATGGCATAGAGAGCAAACTTATTAAGTTTGCAGATGATACCAACCTGGGAGGGGTTGCGAGTGCTTTGAAGGAGAGGATCACAATTCAAAATGATTTGGACAAACTGGTGAAATGGTCTAAGATAAATAGAATGAAATTCAATAAAGATGAGTGCCAAGTACTCCACTTAGGGTTGAACAATCCATTGCACACATACAAAATGGGCAATGACTGCCTAGGAAAGAGTGCTGCAGAACGGGATCTGGGTATAATAGTGGACCACAAGCTAAATATGAGAAAGCAGTGTAACATTGTTGCAAAAAAAGCAAACATCATTCTGGGGTGTATTAACAGGAGTATTGTCAGTAAGACATGATAAGTGAATCTTCCACTCTACTCTGCACTGATTAGGCCTCAACTTGAGTACTGTGGCCAGTTTTGGGTGCCTCATTTCAAAAAGGAAGTGGAGAAACTGAAGAAAGTCCAGAGAAGGGCAATAAAAATGATTAGAGGACTGGAACATTTGACCTCTGAGGAAAGATTGAAAGAGCTGGGTTTGTTTAGCCTGGAAAAAAGGGTTGTTATGAGGATGAAGGAGAAAAATTATTCTCCTTAATTACAGATGATAGGACAAGAAGCAAAGGGCTTAAATTACAGCAAGGGAGGTTCAGCCTGAACATTAGGAAAAAATTCAAGGTGATTAAACATTGGAATAAGTTGCCTTGGCAGGTTGTGGAATCTCCTACATTGGAGGTTTTTAAGAGCAAGTTAGACAAATACCTATCAGGAATGGTTTAATGGGGGTAATTGGTCCTGCCATGAGTGCAGGGGACTGGACTCGATGACTTGTCATGGTCCCTTCTAGTTCAATGATTCTATAATAGGGTTATAAGGAATAGTCAACATGTATTTGTCGAGAACAAATCATTCCAGACCAATGTAATTATCTTCTTTGACAGGGTTACTGGCCCAGTGGATGTGGGGAAGCAGTAGACCTGATATATATTGAATTCAGTAAGGCTTTTGACACAGTCCCTAGTGATATTTTCATGAGCAAACTAGGGAAATGTGGTTTTGATGAAATTATTGTAAGGTAGATGCACAGCTGAAAGATAATAATTAAAGAGTAGTTATCAACGGTTTGTTATCAAACTGGGGGTAGAGCCGTGCACAGATACAAAAATGTGTCAGTATCCATCCAATCTGCGATCAGCATGCCAGGTTTTATATGTATCTACATCCGCACCCGGGCTTGGGCTCACTCCATCAGCATGCTGGCCTTTGACTGGCTCATTCCCCACGTGGACCCCACCCACTTTTGCCTTTTCTTGTTTATGGTTCACGCACTATGCTGTCAATCAGAGATTTCCCTGGCCCAGATAAAATTTCTGAGAGCATGGTGCACAAATCGCAAACAAGAAAAAGTGGGTGGACCCCATGTGGGGAATGAGCCAATCAAAGGCCAGCTAGATACTCAGGGAGCCCAACCAAAGACCATCATACTGACTGACTGACAATCAGTCTGAGAGAGACTGATTGGCTGGCAGATTGCAAAAGGAGCTGAGCTGGGATTGGCTGGAGTGCTTCCTTTGTTCCCCTGTGTGCTGCTGATCAGGATCACAATAGCAGATGCAGCGATCGATCACACCCTGGGAAGATAAAAATAGAATCTGCATCTAAGCGCCAATCTGCAACAATGGGTCTGCGGATATCCACACATGCATCCATAGATGCAGATACCCACAGATCTGCAGGGCTCTAACTGGGAGGACATATCTAGTGGGGTTTCACAAGGGTCTGTCTTGGGTATGGTTCTATTCAGTTTTCAAGTACATAAAAGGTTGTTACAAGGAGGACGGTGAAAAATTGTTCTTGTCAACCTCTGAGGATAGGACAAGAAGCAACAGGCTTAAATTAGAGAAGGGCAGTTTAGGTTGGACATTAGGAAAAACTTCCTAATTGGCAGGATAGTTAATCATTGGAGCAAATTGCCTAGAGAGGTTGCGGGGATCTCAATCACTGGAGGTTTTTAAGAACAGATCAGTTGGACGGACACCTGTCAAATTGTTCTGTTGTTATGTAGCCCTGCCTTGAGTGCATGGGCTGGACTAAATTACCTCTTGGGATCCCTTCCAGTCCTACGCTTCTGTGATATTATGATTATATTCAGCATTTTTATTAATGACTTGCTAACGGAGCGGAAGATATGCTTATGAAATCTGAGGATGACACTAAACTGGGAGGGATTGTATGGTCTTTGGAGGACAGAATTAGAATTCAAAATGACCTTGGAAAACTGGAGAATTAGTCTGACGCCAACAAGGTGAAATTCAATAAAGACAAATATGAGATATTTCACTTGGGGAAGGAAAAATCAAATGCACAAATACAAAATGAGTGAAAAACTGGCTACGTAGTAGTACTGCTGGAAAGGATTGGGGTGTTATAGTGGGGCTTAATCTGCAGCAAAGGAGGTTTAAGTTTCTCTATCTGTATGGGCAGTTAAGCTCTGGAACAGGCTTCCAAGGGAGGTTGTGGAATCCCTGTCATTGGAGGTGGTTTTAAGAAGAAAGTGGACAAACTCCCACCAGAGATGATCTAGATTTACTTGGTCCTGCCTTGGTGCACAGTGCTGGACTAGAAGGGTGCTTCAGTTCCCTTCCAGCCCTACATTTCAGATTCTATGAATTCTGCACCCTATTGCCCCCAGCTCCACATCTGCCTTTTGTCCCCCAACACACCTCTTTCCCTCATGCAGTTCCAGGGGTTCTTCGCATGCTAGGCAACTGGAGCACTGTGCGGTGGAGGAAGGGGGAGAGGCAGCGAGAGCCTGGCAATTGAGGCTGTGGTGTCTGCCCCAGGCTGAGCCATTTCGAGGCAGGGTGGATGGGAGAGCAGCCCACCCCCAACCGTCTGCCTGCTGTGCAGTGACTGTGGTCACCTGCTGCTGGTTGATCTGCACCTGCAGTGGAGAAACTTGCATCACTGCTGGGTGCTGTGGTGGGCAGGGGTGGGCAGGCCTGCTGGCCAAGTGAGTGGGTCTGGGCCCACCCATAGCTAAGCCTATGCATCGAAGTCAATATTAGAACTCCCAGCGTGACCAAGTTCAGGATTTTATTCTGGGGAGGATACACCTCAGTTCATCCATGGCTGGAGAAAGTGTCTAAGGTGAGGTGAAACCTTACTGACTTGAATAACCCCCTCACACTTCCCTTACTACTTCCTTTATGCAGCTGAGGGAAGTGACATAGCATCTGGCTGTCGATGATGGTAAGCTCCAAGGGCTTTTCTCCGAGTGGTGTGGACATTGGGCCCTGGGTTCTGTAACAGCCAACACCAATGGACTCAGCCCAGGCAAGAGAAGACGGAACCTGAACTACCCAAAATGGAAACTGAGACTTTTCTTTCATCTTCCCCAAAAGCGCAGTAACTTTTCTAATGAAAAACAACAGAGTCCTGTGGCACTTTTAAAAACTAACAGATTTATTTATTGCACGTGCCACAGGACTCTGTTGTTTTTCTACAATAGACTAACACGGCTACCCCCTTGGAATTTTTCTAATGAAGTTATTTTTCATTTTTGGATGCAAGCAAAGATGTTTATACTGCTTTATTGTTATCATAATGGCAGTAGCTCCCTAGCTGTCCTAGTCATGGATCTGGACGCCATCGTGCAAGAGGTTATACAAACACAATGTGATAAGTTTTTCAGCAGAGCCATGGGTGATGTAATCCTAGTAGGCTGAGAGCCACCCCATGTTGGAACTAAACAAACCACCAAAGATGCTGCTCTTACAATATTTCTGGACCGATCAGGATCGGAAGATGCCATGAGTGTTCTGCATATCTCCCAGAGCCATGTGTGGAGTAGATCTTTCAGATATGAACATGCCTCTACAAGTGCATGCCCCTGGCCAAGACCCAGCTGGGGAGCCTTCAGACAGGGTCAAGAATGCAGGGATGAGCATTTCATAGGAGAAGAGGATCAAACTGAATGGTCCTGTGATTTTTTTTTTTCATAATTTGTTCATAAGTGAATAGATATTCATTTGGGGCCTATGCCCTTAGAACATAGATAACTTTCCACCCTACCTCCTTTTCCCCTTTATCCCACTTGGTTTGCATTGGTCGTGTTCATTTAGGCCTATTTAAAATTAAATTATAAGCTGCTTGGGACAGGGGCCGTGTAAAACATGTAGTGTGGCTGAATTTCTGTGTAAACTATGCATTTTCCTGCTCTTGGGAGCCAAGTGGAGAATAGGCTCTTCAGCTAGTGACAGAGCTCTGCATGTGGGCAATTGTTTTTGGAGTTACAGATACCCATCCTCTACAGCGTGGTCAGGTGGCAATCTCTCTCCCATCAATGTGCCAGATTGATTGCAGAATTAAATCATTTTAAACCTTATAAACCAGACATGTTTTCATGCCTCACACAGGAGGAGAAGAAACTCAGAATAGATGGAATAAAAGTCACATCATTTTTTATTAAATCAGTTTCAAGAAATAAAATAAAAATGAGAGAATGGCTGGTGCTGCGAGATGGTAGTGATAAGTATATGATAGTGGCAGAAGCCCAGATCCTCAAAAATACCTAGATTCTTAATTTCCATTAAGATCAGTGGAAATCAGGAACCTAAATACTTTTCAGGATTGGAGCCATAGAGCCCTTGAGGTCACTGGTTTAAATCCTGCTTTATTCCATAGTGAATGAAGGATGCTACCATCTGCTGACTACTTAATTGATTGTGTGGAATTAGATTGTTTAGATTTAAAACATCTTGTAGTGCTCTGAGTGTCTATCCTCATGCAAAGGCCATGCTAATTTTCTGTGTTTCATTCCAATTTTGGTACATGTGCTGTTTACATGAGTCCAAAAGGTTGGCCACTCCAATATCAATTTGTAGAGAATGTGGTGCTATTCTCTGCTCTTCAGAAAAGGAGACAAGTGAACATTACAGTTCTGTCTGGACATTCCCCACCAAAGACTTGCAGAAGGCCTCTGCTGCTTACCCTCTCCCTCTGTGGAACTGATCTCTCAAGGCCAGGCTGAGGCAGGGCAGAGGGCAGCAATTGCGGATGCTGGTGGAAACTCTGGTGCTGGTGGGGAAATTTGCCTTTGTATTTGTTCTCTGTATAAACAGAGGACTGCAGGCTGGTTTGCTGGTCATGCTTGTTTCGGAAGTGTGTGTGTGTGTGTGTGTGTGTGTGTGTGTGTGTGTGTGTGTGTGTGTGTGTGTGTGAGAGAGAGAGAGACATACCTGTGTGATATTGTCCGATGTGTGTGGGATTTACGTAGCTCTATAATAGCAGGATTGCTCTGCTTATCCATGAACTTAGGTTCCTAGGTGTGACCCACTCATCCAAATGACATTGGGAAGTGAAGACTTCTTGACACACGCATGTCAAGCACAACTCAGTTCTGGTAGCTTCTCCCACCTTTTGACTAATTGCTGACCTGACATCTTTCTGATAGTGACCTTGTTTCAGCTAGTAATTCAAATATCTCTGTGTCAGAAATAATAAGTGCCACAGTGAGATGAACAAGCAGAGCTTAAGTTGAGCACAGATTAATGGGATTTTAATATTCCTAATTTAATCACTCCTTTCTGTCTGAATGTGTGCAACATGATGTAGCAGCTAATTATTTTTTTAACCATGATGGGGAATCTCTCCTAATCATTTTTATATTTAACATGAATGAAGGGAGGGCAGTGATTAATGAAGGAATAAATCTTACGAAACAGAAGCAAGCATGCGATCGGTTAAAAATATGGCTGTTTGATTCTCCCCTTCCTGCAAATACTTAACCAACTGCATTTTTTTCAATTCAAATGGCAAGCTGTTTTCAGACTTAAAAAGGGGCTGAAACTAGATTCATCACTATGATGTGGTCCCACCACAATCCCTATGTATCAATATCTTTGTGGCAAATATATGGTTAGATTTTCTTTCTCTCTTTTTTTTTTTAAAAAAAAAAAAGGTTCAGAAATAGCTACATTAATGGGTGGATAGATGTCTTTTGAAATATATGTTCTTGACAAGGTGTTTGGAATTGCAGATGAGAAGGAAAGTGGCTCTGAGCATTCTCCCTCCGTCTGTCACTCCAAATGCAGTAAACCACCTTACATTCCCGTTGTGCTAAGGCAGCAAGACAAAGTCAGGCAACTCAAAGCTTAAATGGATACTCTTGCGATATTTGATCTCTTCTAAAGTCCTCTGTTTTCCTTTCATTCCTTTCCCCGTTCATTATTTTTCTTGAATCAGGAATTTGTTCTTCATCTGAGGTTCCAACTAAATGTCCATCTCCCTCTTCCGTACATGACCACTACTCTTTTATTGTCAGGCTTTTTGTGAGCCGTGGGTTATGCACCCTACTATGTTGTTGGAGAAGGCTCATGAATTCTGTAAGGAGTAGAAAAGATTGTGTTGATGAGTAGTTTCTGAAGATTTGTGCTTTGTTGTAAATTTGTTTATAAATATCGGGTTGCAGCCATGGATTAGTTATTGTAGGGATGTTTGTATGCCCAGACTGTGTGTGCCAGCTTGATCATGAGCAGGATGCTGCACAAACCGATTGCTACTGAAGAGCTTGACTGTGCAAAGAGGTTAGTTATTCCAGGGTCCTCCAGAGCCCTGGGTTTCTTGCATCAATTCACCCATGGGTATCACACAAACTGAGTGGTTTCCCTACTACAGTTGATAATCTAGATTCTAAGAAATGAAAAACCATTTGGAATGTCAAGTCTGCTCTTCTACCAACACTTACAAGTACTAAGAACTTTAATAACCTATTTGGATAATTTCCCCACCCTCGGTGCATGAGCAGTCCTTAGAGGTCCTCCTAATTCCTCTGAATGGTAAACAGGTTGTAAAACTGGTTTGTTTAATTGTGAAAATCGAGAAGGCATTCTTAAATGCTGCTTTTATAGATTAATATATTATAATCTCTTGCTTATTGTGGTGAGGCGCATTGACTCTTTAAGAGTGAAGGGAGCCAGAAGGCCCCACTCCAGGGACACTGGAATAAAGAAAGTCCTTGGAAATGGCATTGTAGCAGGATGAGGAAGTGTTCCCAGGGAATTGGTAGTTAGATGGGAAAACCAGGATGCTGAACTGGGATCAGGCCCCTTTAGTGTAAGGTGCAGGGGCTCCTCTCTCTCCCCACTGCTTTGGGGAAGTGCTCCAAAGGAGGGCAGCATATATGCTGGCTTCTTCTCCCTTAGAAGAGGGAGCACACTGACAGGGAAGGAAGACAGGGAAAGACAATCCTGTTACAATGTGGCATGCCCCCAAGACAGGTGCACCACGTTTTGATCATTGGCTATATATTCGATGACCTGTACCCACAAATGCCAGTAGGGGGATTTATTATTCTGTACTGCAGCAGCACCCAGGAGCCCTAGTTATGGAGCAGGGGGTCACTGTGCTAGGCGCTGTGCAAACACTGGGGTAGGGACCATCTTTTTGTCTTAAGAGCTTACAACCTGAGTGTAGGACAAGACAATAGATGGAGACAGACAGATGGGGGAGCCCAGGGAAGCAATGAGACAGTACTGGATTTGTATTGTATTGGGAAGGTATTCTGAGAGGCAGTTATTTAAAATTCTACCCTTGTAGGTCTCAGATTCAAATGACTTTTCTACTCTTCACCTCTCTATTTTTTTTTTCTGTTAAAACTAAATTTGAAAAGGAAGTATAGGGGAAAGTACAGTCACTTTGTCTGACTTTAGATGGGAAACATGAACCAGGATCAGACGGAACATTAAAGCTACCAAGATCCAGTTTATGTTAATATGTGCCTAGTAGTAAAGGACACAGCCACAGGAACATACAAAGCAAAAGCAGATTTGTTTCCAAATAGAATTGTTTGCCTAAGTTTTTTCCATGAGGTCTTTTCAGCCACTCTGTATAGCATTGCAAATGGTAGTATAATTGCATTTGTCTTCCAAACTCTCTTTCCTTGAGGGCAAGCTCCACTTTGGTCTTGATTTGATTGTGTACTTTTAATCTCAAAGAAAAGCTAACATACAAGTATTCATTACAGAACTGCATTTCATATGGTCAGTGTCCTCTCCTATAATTACAGGTCCCATCTGAATGTCATTTATTTTTCTGTATTTTCAGCTGTTTTTGCAGCACAGGAGTTTAGTTCTCTCTAGCAGTTACACATTCACGTAATAAATAAATAATCAAGTTGTTTTTGCTGTCAAAGCTGAAAGCATGCACAGCTGTTTGCCACACGATACACTGGGACTATAAGGTATAACATTTCTTAATTAGACTGACCTGGGTTTGCAAAGCTGCATCATTAACACAGGAAGCTTAACTACAAATGACAACCCAAATTCTGCTCTCAGTTACCAGGAGAGATGCAATATTTCCCATTTGGGGCTTGATCCTAAGAGGTGCTGAGCATCTCTCTCCCAGTTTCAATTCAGTGGAAGTTGCAGGTGTGTCCAGCACCTCTCAGGATCAGGTCCTTAATTAAAATGATAATTAGAGAGTGGTTCAAAAAAGTGATATTTCAACATCAGAGGACATCTATGCCAAAGAATTGCTCTGCTGCTGACTGCACAGGTGGGATATCACTTGGATAAGCACCATCCGTGCAAAGTATTAGCACTAGCCATGCTTTAGCAGATGCTGGTTAGTTGCAATTTTGTCCCACGTCCAGCCTTATGCTGTGCTATTCTGTTGCATTTTATCCTCTGGATACCTGCCCCATGGTCCTGGCACAGCTTCCTGAACCAGTAGTTTCTGGGAGATTTCAAAAGGCCTCTGGAAATCCAGGTAATTGTGCAGGAGAAAACAGGTCAAACTCCAGGGATTCCTAAAGAAATCACAAGTGCCCTGGTCCTGGTGCCCAGAATGAAGGCCAGAAAAAAGTGCCCTGGATTTGTTCCTGACTTGTTAACCAAGATTTTTCTGCTAGAGCTTTGGAAAAACAGTTGCCTCTCACATGAGGTAACAGAGCAGTAACAAAGGTTCTGGTGATATGTTCAGAGAGGCAGAGACTGAGATGTGGTGTTTACAGTCCATGATGCAGCAACGATATGCTCACCAGTGCCCAAGAAGCTAGCGTGGAATGTGATAATTGAGGGTTATATTCATCCAGAGGGGTCCAGACCATGACCATGAGATCAAACTGTTCTCAATAGTTGGGATGAGCTACAATGGGTGCAAAACTTCTAGACAAGGTAAGGAATCTTTTCTGCACCTGTGTGATGAACTAATTGGATGTTGCTGGGTGATGCCACCAAGAGGAAAAGTAGTGTTGCCATGGAATAGACAGCATCAATTGCCTCGTGCATGTTGGCTACCACAGATAATTTATTGGTCAGTTGGGCAGCAGTCTGTGGTTGGGGAAGTCCATGATGTGTGATCCTTTGGAGGAGGCATCCAAGATTATCCGTAGTGTATTGTAGGGAGTATCTGATCAAAATGGCCAATGAGCCAAAAATTATTCATGATTTAGAGTGCTGGGGTTTGGATGGAACCCACTTGCCTAAACCGTGACTTCCACTCCAATGATCCCAGAAGTATATTAACACAAAAGGTTTTCACTCTGTATGATGCAGGGTGTTAGAGGTTAATTGTGTCAGGTTCATGGACTCTTATGTGAGTTAATGGGGGAAGGTATATTATGCCTGAAGCTTCAAAATGTCTGGACTTTTTCAGAAGCAGGAAAAGGGTTACTTTCTTTCTATCAAACACTGGCGTCCACGGTGTTTCCATCCTCACCATGATTCTAGGTAACCTCACTCATGCCATGACTCATGCCTGTTTAAACAAGTAGAGACTCAAGTAGGATAATGGTGGAGTGTGCTTTTTGGAGACTGAAAGCAAAGAGGAGAAGAAGTTTTTCTGAACCTCGGTGGTCATTCATATCCATTTGCTGCATTTGCCATCATGTATCTGAAAGCAAAAATGAAATTTTCAATGCACAGGTAGCAGCTAATGTGCCACATAGGGAGGCCCTGATCTTGACTGGAAACTTTGAGTCTTACCATAACATATCTAATAAAAAACTATTGAACAGATATGACAAAAACAATGGGAGGACAAGTTTCCTTACATTCCCTATCTCTTTAATAATTTGCCTCAAACCTTGGCAGGAGGTGACCTTTCATAGGGATCATCAAGGAGATGAGTGTCAAGGTGCCAGCTGAAGTGGCACTTTCTGTGATAGATATTATATGAAGACTGAGTCCTTCATTTTAGTACATAAAGAGCAAAAAACTGCAGGCTCTGCTAACCTGAGATGGATCCAGACCAGTGGTCTGGAGGTGAAAGGTTCTATATCCTGTTACCATCTTCCCCATGTCATCCACCCTCTGACTGCAAGAATTTTGAGTAATTCATGTCCTTTATTAGAATATCAGCCAAGAAAATGAGAGAGTTTTTAGATGCCTGCATCACCAGAGTTTTGTTACACAGCAAATATAGTCTCAGGGCTTCAGCATATATAACATACTTGCAGTGAGAGCATTCATGTAAGGAAATGAAGGGCTGCAGGGCTCAGCTGTGGAAGATGAAAATAATTAGGGCATGTTTATCTCACATTCCAGCCTACAGAGGCGAAAAGCAAGGGATGGGTGTGCTGGGTCAGAGACATGGGTGGAAAAAAAAGAGCTAGTTCAGAGATAACTAAACCTATTTGAGAGGTGTATACCCTTCAGATAAATGTTCCCACTCCTCCTATTGCCTCTCCTCCCCAAAGGCCTGATCTGTTCTGCTGTCTGTACAAGTCCACTGTATGACTGCCTGTCATTGCTGTATGGGTGCTATTTTTAAAATGTGTGAGCCTTTGGCTACCAAGAGAGAGGGATGCATTTTAATGGGGCTACCGCTAACCTGGAAGTTTCCCCAGTGTGGATAAGAAGGTTGAGATTAACATTTGAACTCGTGGCTTCTCCAAACCAAAGTGAGCTCTGAACCAAGTGGGAGCTCATGCCAACATGAGCTCCGTGTGGTGATATCTTTCCATTGTTCTTGTCTACACAGTACAGACTACTTCACACAAGCACAGCTGCTGCATAAACTACTCTGCAACGCTGTGTTTCTGCTGCTGCTTGGTGCATCTATCTCTGGCCTTTCGTAGGCTCAAGCAGTGAAAACTGCTGCAGCACAAAGCAGTCTGACACTGAGCTGATCTGATCCTCAGCAGGAGGGGTTATCAGTAGCTGTATTTCTCCCTCCCCCTGCTTATCACCTACCAAAAGAGTGCATAGGGTTTTCACCTCAGTCAGTAGTAACTTTGCTCATCGTTCTTGTCAAAGACTCAAACGGGCATTCCAGAATAAAAATGGCGCTTTTGGGGGGAAAATTCTATTGTTTATCTAATTCTTTTGTTCTTGAACCTATAACTGTTCCTTCCAGGTCTCAGCACAGACTCCAATGCTTTGCTTGGGTATGTTTCATGTGTGTTCACTCTATTGCCTGCTCCAACAGCACAATCTTCTTGGCAGTCTGCAGCACTCACTCAGACACAGAGCTCTTTTAGAGAATGCTGGGGAGTCATTTTTTCCATTCCAGGCTTTGCCACAATTCTGCAGAAGGTCTGAAGACATCTAGTCCATCCTCCCTGTCTTCCTCCTCACCCACCCCTTTCAGGCTTCATGCCCTGTCTAGCTTCCTATCAGCTGAGGCTAGCTAGACGACTATTCTTCTGGAGCCTGCCTGCTCTGCTTTTTCACAGAGCCCAGCTTTACATTTGGAGAACAAGTCACGCCATCCTTGCCAGGGATGAATGTGTTGGTGTATTGCAGTAGAATAGCCAGGCTTGCTGCTGGTTAGGATTAAGGCACATTGGCAGAGCTGCGTGAGAGCCCTGGGTTGGAGCATCCATAGCGGCAGAAGGTGATGACTAAAACTCTTGTCCCTGCCAGCCCTCTGCCCAAGGTCCAGATCATGTATTCAGAGTCTTGTTTTCATGAGCAATAAAATTAGACCTAGGCCTGATCCAAACACCCTGAACTCTTTGGGTTTGAGAAGCCAGGTGATGTGTGCAGCTCTAAATAAATGACAGCAGAAGTATTCACGTAATTTTTTTCCCAGTACAATTGCCACTCTGTCAGTTGATCAGGAAAGAGGTTCATTTGAGGAAGACTCTGCAGAGGGATTAGAGGCCTTGTCTCTCTCACCCTAGAAAAGTGTGGATTTCCCCATCCCTGACATAATAAAAGGAGTCCAGCCCTAGTTTTGACAGCTCATCTTTTTACCCTCTAACTATTCTGTTTAGTTCCTTTGCACCCAGTGTGGGACTCAGCTTCCTATTTCAGTCCTGCACCTCCAAAGGTGAAGAATTCTACGGCTGCAAGGAGGCCTGGATTTTGTGCATTACGAGCACATTCAGAAGATGGAAACCCATGTGATCAAATGGCAAATCTCTGAGCCTTGGCAGATATGCCTCCTGCTCTGCAAAAACCCGTTGCCATGGCTACCACTCTGTGCAAGAGTCTCTCTCCTTATCAAAGTGCTGTTCCTCCTGCCAGGGTCGCCGCTTATGCTCAATAGCAAACCGAGGCAAGGGGCAGGGTTTGGACCATGTCTCTGAAGAGCCATGATGGCATCAAATAATAGCTACTGAATAGCCTTGTGATTTGAATTAGAGGTGGATGAATAGTTCACAAAAAAAACCTTGGAAGCCATCGGGAGTTTGAAAGGTCTGTCAGAACCAAAGGCTCCATTTACTATTTGGGAACAATAAAACTGGATATTTAGAGAGAGGAGAGGCCTGGATTTTAGTCTCATTTTTGCCACAGACCTGCTGTAGGACTGCCCTCTATGACTGCCACTGCACTGCTGTGTGCCTCCGTTTCCCCTATATAATGAGGATAATATTTACTCAGTGCTCTAAAGAAGATTGTCATTTATAGCTGAAAAATGCTACATAGGTAATTCAATCTCATCATGTGACCCTTGCTTCTGAAATCAACTGTCCTATCACGCAGTAAGCATTGTTGCCTCAGTGTTACACAAAAGTAACCTGTTTATAGACCATATAAGTACCACAGATAGATTAGGATTACCTTTTTTAGAGTAAAAAGCCAAAGGTTTAAAGATTTGAGTTAGTAAAGGAGCCTGATCTCCAAACTCTGGGGTTATTTGGGTCTAAACGCAAACTTGTATTACTGAGAACAATTAAAAATGGCATGTCGGGCACAAATAGAAATAAATCCTTGCCCCAAAGAGCTTCCACTCTAGAACTGGATGTGAGGCCACAGGTGAGGATAACGCTCAGCAGGAGGGGGCAGGCTGCAGCTTCTGTCGGTAAGACTGTGCAGGCGCTTGCTCTACACATATACACGATGTGGCGTTTTCACGGAACAATAAATATCACACTAATTATTTCGGTGAATTAACTCCCTGTTGGCCGTGCATCTGAAATGGATTTAGAGGAGTGTGTTGGCAAAGGCAATAATGCAACACATCCTTCCCACAGCTATTCCTTTTATAGGGGCTTGATCCTGCTCCCACTGAAATCACCAGGAGATTGCCAGCAACGAGCGTGGGAGCCAGAGCATGTCCCTCCATTTCAAGTGCATTTGTTCTGCTGCTATCCAAGAGTCTGGCTAGTGGCATTTGGAATTATGTGACTAGATGATAAATTGGGGTATCTCAGACACTTCGATCCCTGAGAGCCCAAGATGGTGTCTCGTTCAGGGTCCTGTGTGCTGCTGAGTGCCCACCATTTTGTATCACTGCTTTTGCTCACAACAGAGAGGGAAAACTGGTGACACACATTCTCTGGAGAATCTGGTAGCTAGTGTGTCTTCAACTCAATCCTTGCCCCTTGCCTTTCTGTTGCATTAGAAAGGGAACCAGAGAAAACACATGGGTTGGAGCCCTTTGTGTCATAGGCATCCATGAGACTTTAAGTTTTGCCAGCTGGATTCATTTTTTTCCCTCTCCCACAAAGAAAACACTCAAAAATATTTGTAACATGGGGCATTTGGGAACCAGAAAAACAAGGGTCAAACCCCCTCTGCATTCAGTAGAAAAGATGGTAGTGTAGCTAGCAGATGACGTACTGATGGGAATGTAAATGCTGATGGAGATTCAGAGCTTTTATCCCCTTTCCTCTTTCATTCATGTGAAACTTCAAAATTCTTCCAGTGGTCTTACGAAGAAGTTGCCCACCAGCAAGAACAAAAGAAGAATGAGGGATTTTACAAGGTGGGTGTGGGATGTGTTCTCTCCATGTGTGTGGAGTTTCTGTTGGAGAGGGAATCAGGGTCATGTATATTTTCTCATCTGGTTTTAATTGTGTATTCTAATATGAAGTTTGTAATATAGCTACTTATTAAAGTGACCTGCTGCTGCTCCAGGCACACTGTTTTATAGCCACCCCTGAAAATCCTCTAAGCTGTGATGTGGGACTCCAATTCTTTTTAGATGATGATTCTGTAAACACATTTCCCCGGATTTGTAAAAGCCATAGCAAGCGTCTCAATTATTTGAATAAAGCAAAAGAATGTTTGATGGTGAATATTCTGGTTTGCATATTCAAAATATGCAGTCTAATTCCTAGGCAGTATCCTTTTCAAATGAATGGAGTATCAAAAGGAAAAGAAGCAGTGTGGGGGATTTAGCCAAAGATCTTCTATTAAAATTAGTGCACACATGCATTTTTTTTTTAACATTATAAAGGAAGCTCGATACTGATGGGTGAATTTCAAAGGGAACCTTGCCGTTCAGTTTCACTTTAAATAATGCCCCCCAAATCTGATAGTGATCTTTGATCATGTCTACAATATGGGACAGATACCAGCATAGCTACAGCACTGTAGCTGTGCTGGAATAATCCCACAGTGTAGACACAGCCTATAGGGACAGAAGGGGGATTTCCATTGCTGTAAGAATGATGGCAAGGTCAATGGAATCATTCTTTCTTCAGCCTAGCTATGTCTATACTGGGGGTTACATTGGCATAGCTACATAGCTGAGGGATGTAGGTTTTTCACACTGCTGAGCACCATAGCTATGTTGATTTTAAATTTTAAATATAGACTAGACCTTTTTGATTGAGCCTGACATCATTCACTTCAGTGGGTGCTGAATGTGGCTTGCACGTGTCAGTCTAGAGGGAATCTGGTCCCTGGAGTTTGCAATATTGGACTGGAAATTTTGCAACACCAGATATTTTCTGTCACTTCCAGTCAATCCCAGTCAGGAATGGAAGGGCAAAAGTGTTCTTTGAATCTTAGAAACAGGATTGAGTTTGGTTCTAGAAGGGGGTGAAGTCTGGAGAAGAGGAATTTCTCTTTATTTCAAACTGGTTCTCCTATGTCTAGTCAGCCGTTCCTTCAAATAATTGGGGCCCGTTATAAAGGTGTGATCAAAACATTCAGTTGAAAAATACTTATTATTTTTATTGAATATTTTGGGGGTGGGGGTAATCAAACTCTTCTGTAAAATGTTTTCATTTTTTGATGAAACCAAGCCCCAGAACATCATCAGTTTTTTAAAACATGTTGGCCCCCCCAAAAAAATTGATTTTCAATTTTTAAAAATAGTTTTTGCCCCCCCCTTTTTTTTTTTTTACTAAAAAAAAGCTTGCCTACACAATTTTATGTTTTCAGGTTTTTGTTGGGGAAAAAATGGAAAAATTTTAACCAAACTGAATTTTTTTTAAAGAAAATATTCTTTTTAGTAGAAAAGCCATTTATCATCTAAACAGTTTTCAGTGAAAAAATTTGAACTGATTGAAATACTTATGCCTTGGTCCTGAGGATGAGTAAAAAACTGGAAATAGGGGAATAAATGGAGTGAGAGAAGAAATGGAGGTGAAAAAAAAAAAAAACCCAGAAAAGGACAGAGAATTGGAGAGGAAAAGAAGAAGGAAAAAGGAAGTAAAACTAGAAATAATCAAAAGGGTGAGAATTCGGTAAAGAGGAAACTCAATCCATGAAACATAAAGAGCAGAATGAAATAAAGCACATGGAAAAGAGCAAGAAGCCAGAGAAATGACTCAGTCATAATAGGTGCCTATAAAGAAAGAAATTGTAACAGAAACTGAAACAAGAAGAGAGGAATGATAGCAAATGAAAACCAGACACCAGCTGTGAAATCTGTTTGTTTTACTTATTATTAGTAAAGGGCAAAAAGCCATAAATGATCTAAAATAAATTCACTTAGTAGCCAGTAAAATGTCAGTGTTATGCCATGCTATCCATGGCAGTAGCTGTATTCATTCTAGTTCTGTAAGTGGAAAAACCCTCTTTCTTAGAAATTTATCATCAACCTTGGACAACAATTTCAGAAATGGCCTCTGATACAGAGTATTATTTTTCCCCCGAGGTGCTAAGCAACAGTGGCTTCACTGAGTTAATTGGAACTGTGGATGCTCATCACCTCCAGGAAATCCGGCTCAAGCTAGACTGTTAAAATTTGCAGCTGTTGCTTAAAAATGCCAGCACTTGTCCACATGCAGACTTAATGGACAGGTCTCTAGCTCATCAAGCACTAACTGGCCACGTGGATTCTGCTCCCACATGCTAAAATTCCATAGGTCAAAGTATGCTAAGGAACCAGGGTCCACTCAGCCAGTTAGTCTGTGGCAATCTAGCATGCTGTGGATTTACACCCCAGCTTGCTGCACACTAAGGATACGTCCACACTTTGGCTGGGCCAAGACTTCAGGGAGATACGTGGGGCAGCTATGCCCTCTCTGGTCATGCTGCCATGGAGATGCTATTTTTAGCATGCTAGCTCAACATGGAGGTGAATCTTAAATCTCTGTGGGTGTGTCTACGCTGCAGCTGGGAGCATGAATCACGCCGAGAGGCTCCAGCTAGTGCACTAATAATAGTAGGGTGGACATTGCCATTGGGCAATAGCTCTGGCTATCTGACGCACTGGGTCTGAGATTGGCGGCTAACCTGAATCACCACCAGAGCTACAACTACTGCAGGAAGGGAGATTCGCTCCCAGCTGAAGGGTAGATATGCCCTATTTCTCTTCATGTACACAAGCCCTTAGCCCTTGTGGCTTTGATTTTTATTTTTTTTTTTAACCTATGCTTGGCCTTGTATCTTCCCAAGAAAGCCAGTGAGCTCTTAGCCCTGTTGAAAGATCAGGGTACTTCATTGTTAATGTGATAGGTCCCACCTGTTAAGGGGGTAGTCTTATTTCTAGGCTTGGTGCTGAAAGGTGTCTGAAGGTCCCCTTCCAGGTACAAGCTACACTACAAATGCAACAGTGACATAGGAAATGTGCTGCAGCAACGCCACCGTAGTGCAGGTAACTTGCTACAGTGATAGAAGGGTTTTTTGTTGCTGTACCAAATCTGCTCCCTTGAGAGGCAGTAGTTGGGACAGCTGAGGAATTCTTTGGTTCACCTACCACTGCCTGTACCAGTGTGTGCATTGGGCTCCATTATCTCTCTCAGGGGGTGTGCATTTTTCACACCTCTGAGTGATGAAGCTAGGTTGATCAAAGTTTTAGGTGTGGACCAGGCTTTTGTGCCTTCTCTCACTCCTAGAATGTACAAACCATAACCAGCTAATGCATAAGAGAATGTTCACACACCAAATGAGTAAATGATTTACAGTCAAATAGGCTCAGCGTTAATTTCCCAGCGGTTTGACCTCCTCTCATTTCCAGAGGATCTGCCCATGCTAGTGTTCCAGCATCCACTCAGGTTGGAGTATCTTATGGTGTTTTAAATGGAAAAGTAGGAGCATTTCTGATCTCATTTTCCAGTATTTCAGCTGTGCCATAATCTATTTACCACACAATTTGTGTCACTTTGATAAGCGGCTGCTTCAAGACTGCATTTATTAAAATCAAGTGCAGGGGCAGTTTTCAAGTCTCTCAAGTGTTGTAATAAATGTTTGAAATTAGTCATTACAGTGTTTGCCATGGTTCATATCATATACTCTATCTAAATGACAAATGATCGTATCCTGGGCATGCACTCTTTTGGGGAGGATGCTTTCAGGGTGGGCTAATGAGGGTGACTGCACCAGCCCAACAGGGGAAAGATGGTGTGTGGGAGGAGAGGAGAGGAGGTGCAGTTGTGGTTGGGGTTAGTGGGGAGAGTTCACTTAGAATCACGAGTGGAATTTTTACCATAGCCTAAGGGCAACAGCTTAGACCAGTGAACCGCTGGCTCAGCTTTTACTTTCCTGGCAAAAATAAAATACGACAAATGGCCAAGGAAGAAGCCACATGGGTTTTTTTGTGATATGGAATTGTTAGTTATCTGCATGTACCAGTTCTGATGTGGTACAGCAGCTGGATTTCTATTGTCTGTTAGAGTTTAGCTTCTTTATTTTAGATGGTTTCTTGCTGTGTGTGCACACCTGTATGTTTGTTTTAAAAACTGTTACTAGTTATACGTGTGTGTGTATAAAAGCAAACACATATGAATGCCTAATTATGTGTGTCCAGTTTTATATATCTGTACATGTATTTATATACACCGATGTATTAAACACATACACCATAGAAAAGAGACAATTATTAAGACAAATATTCTGTCTCAATTAGTTTCATTCTTCATTTTCCCGTCAGAAATGTAATAGCTAAATTTATAGTGTTGAGTCTGGGCTATCAATTCTATTATTCTCAGTGATGATATTAGTTATGTCCCTTGCAAGGGACCGTTAGGGTAGAGGAGGAAAACTGGAGAGAAAATCTTTCAAGGGCAGGAAGAGAAAGGGTGGAAAAGCAACTTCCCCCTTTTTCCTTGCTCATTGTCAGTAACCCAGCATTTTATCCCAAGAAAAACCCATCTGCTCAGCTTCTTGATCAGCCAGCTTGTAACCCAGTCCTGTACATAACATGTCTAAGATCACAAGTCTGTCACTATGGAAATAATTGTGCCGCTACAAACACAGGTGCTGGATTGAAAGGAAGAGAAGAGCAGGAAATGGCCTGGTTTGAATGTAAATGTTTATTTTTAAAAAATGAATTATTGGAAAGGATAATAATGTATCCAAATAAAGAGAAATCCAGTTATGTATGAGTATTAGTCTTTCCTGCCCTTCACTTGAAAGTGATGGTTTAAAAAAAAAAAGGTGTTTCACACAGGGACAAACCTGAAAGGAGAAAACATTACTGCCAAGAGCAATTTGCTGAGCTGGTAAGCTCTTCCTATGTTAATTCCCATCACCTTTTTTTAAGGGCTTCCCATTTTGCTTCCTCACCTTAATCCCACCACAGAGTCATAAACCTGCATTTGTGATATCAGTCTGTTACTATGGAAATGACTGAATTGTGCAGGATGATCTGATGCTGTAAGGGGCTGAATTCCCTCCATTCCCATTGACTTGAAAGTTGAGAGCAATCTGCATGCTAGAGGAATGGGGCCCTATGACATAACTACTTTTCAAGTTGCAGAAAATGAAGTTTGAAGGGGATTAGAAGAATGTTTGAGAATAAGCAAGCCAATCTGAATATAGAATAAGATGATCCAATGCTGGAAATTCATTGTGAATTGAGTGCCTAACTCCCATATTTTCCTGTGAAAATCTCAGCCCTAAATCTTTGTCCCAAACACTGATCAACCTAGAAATTTATCTGAAGTTTAAAAGAAATCTTAGTAATATTTCAAAATACAACAGGCTTCTGTACATACTGTCAGGGTAGAGGAAAAACTCCCCTGGAAGCTGTTTGTGCAGTGTTTTGTGACCCTCTCAACACTAAAGATTTGTTGACCTTCAAGAAAGATTGCAGAGCCTAGTTCTTTGTTCAGACTTCTGGGTTAGTAGAAATTTGGAGTGAAGGAAAGTGGGATATTTTCTTAATGTGTTTTATTGCTAACAGTTGTTTTAAATTTTTGTCATATTACTTGACACCATCTAGAGCTGGGGTCAATGGTATGTAAAATATATACTAGCACCTTACTTTTTTTGTTTATAAAAAAAAAAAAAAAAAAAGTGTATGTGTGTGTGTGTGTGTGTGTGTGTGTGTGTGAGTAAAAAATGTATAAAATGAACGAGAAGCCCTGGACGCCTCAGGCAAGAACATGTTCTTATTTGTATTCCTGGCCAGTTCCCAGGACAAAGGGCTTTATCTCAGGCATCTCTTATGGATAAAGGGGCAGTTTAGTCTCTATTGCCTATTCAGTCTTTATTCCCTTTCAGATGATGCTTTTAGTGAGGTCAGTAGTGGTGATATGTACACATGCTCCCCGTGGATCTGGATTAAGACCACCAGCTCATTTCACCTGGCCTTTGGTCATTACCTAGAAGCAAAGGGGTCTACTGATCTACAGAGTCCTTTAGACAACATAGTTCTCAAAAAGAGCTTCACCTTGAGTCCTTTTATCTTTCTCATGGCTTTATCATTTATTTTGCTGTTCCTTTGTTCATAGATTCCAAGACCAAAAGGAACCATTGTAATTGTCTAGGCCGTGGGTCAGCAACCTTTCGAAAGGACTGTGCCCAGATCTCCTCCCCACACCTCTTCCAGTTCTGGTGGCAGGGAGGGAGCCATTTTGGTGGTGTGGCAGTGGTGGGGAAGACTCTGCAGCTCCTTCCCAGTGGCATGGTGGTGTTGGTGGTGGGGGACTGTGGGGTGGGGGTGGTTCTGCAGCCTGCTCCCAGTGGTATGTCAGTGGGCAGTTTGGAACTTCTCCCTTCCAGCAGGATAGGCAGCAGGGTCAGCAGCAGAGAAAGGGTGCTGCGTGCCACTGAAAATCGGCTTGTGTGCCACAGGTTGCCAACTGCTGGTCTAGGCTGACCTCTTGTGTAACACAAGCCACAGAACTTCTTCAAAATCATCATGTCTGAACTAGAATGTCTTTTACAAAAACTAACCAATCTTGATTTTAAAATCGCCAGGGATAGAGAATCCACTACAACCTTTGGTCAATTGTTGCATTGGCTAATTACTCTCACTATTAAAATATTATGCCTTATTTCTAGGCTGAATTTGTCTAGCTTCAACTTTCAGCCATTGAATTTTGTTGTACCGGCTCTGCTATATTGAAAAGCCCATTATCAAATGGTTTTTCCCCATGTAGGTATTTATATTTTGTGATCAAGTGATCCCTTAATCTTCTCTTTGTTAAAATGAATAGATTAAGCTCCTTGAGTCTGGTCATGTTTTTTAAATCCTTTAGTCATTCTTGTGGCTTTTCTCTGCACCCTCTCCAATTTATCAACATCCTTCTTGAATTGTGGACAACGGAATTGGCCTCAGTATTCCAGCAGTTGTCGCATCTGTGCCTAATACTGAACTAAAATAACCTCTCTGCTTTTCCTCAAGATTCCCCTGTTGATGACCCCAAAGATCACATTAGTCCTTTTGGCTACATTGTTGATCCGGGACATCATATTCAGCTAATTATCTCCAATGACATCCAAATCTTTTTCTGTTTCAATGCTTCCCGGGATAGAGTCCTCCATCCTCTAAGTAGGGCCTACATTCTTTGTTCCTAGATGTATATATTTACATTTAGTTATATTAAAATGTATCTTATCAGGCATATTTGTTTTCAAAACAAAGCTTTTCCCCTCATTTTCTAGGCCCTGGTTGCTTCTAAACTATTTTTACTGGCCCTTAGAGCTGCAAAGAGAACATTAAAAAAAATGAACAAGTGTTATACTGTCTTGTTGAATATCCAGTGGTGTAAATAAATAATGCCCATGAACAGTCTCTGTTCACCTCAATGTGGTTTAGACTCTGAATTCTTATGGCAACATATCTAAATAAAAGTTAATTACATCATTGCTGATCATTTCAAAAGAAACGTCTAATTATTCTGAGTTGTGGGCACAGTTTGGGTAGAGTCCCCCTTTCTCATCCCTATTGATCTGGCAGTAAAATCATAATGCTACATTTATTACAGGTAAAATTTCCAAAATCACCTGAATGACTTAGGAACCCAAACCCCATTTTCAAAAGTGACGTAGGCGCTTACGAAGATCAGTGGAATTTAGGGTCCGAAGTGCCTATGTCAATTTTGAAAATGCCTTTTTGAGAATGTTACCCTCCATCCCAATCTATTTTCATGACAACAAACTGATATTACATTAGGAACGTTGGTCTTATTTAGCAAGATCATTCTGATGGTCCATGAGATATTGGATTTCAGTTTCCAGAGCTTCCACAAACACCGTATTCATTAGAAAAGAAAGGAAAGCATTTTTTTTTTTTTTTTTAATTCTTCAAATTCAGGAGAGGCCAGCACATTAAGCAGGTTCTCTATCTCAGACTCAGTCCATTGTGCAAAGTGCTGGCAATCATCCCCAATAGGGGAAAGCTGACATACCAAAAACACTGTAATCCTCAAACACAAGGGTGGGGTGTCAGGCATGGAAATTTACTGCTTTGCTGATGCATCTCAGTTGTGACCTGAAGGAACCACTTCCTTCCTTCATCCCCAGGAATCACCTGCTGATTGGTGGGCTCAGCAGAAAGGCCTGTGACTGAAGTTGAGCCACTGAGACTGAACCACCCATAGAGCAAGCACCTGCAGGAAGGGGTTGAAGCACATCAGCAAAGTAGGAGAATGCCATGTGCGCGTCCAGACATTGCCGTAATGCAATATGTAAAACCACTCATTATTTGTGTAACCTTCGGGTGGGCTAAATTCATTTAGTTGCCCCTCTCCAGTGCCCCACAGAAATCAATCCCAACCCCTATGGGGAAAGCAGCTGGAGACCCAGGATCCAGTCTGTACAGGACTCACAGCGAAGCTTGCTCAGAGCTACACTCACACATTAAAATACTACTAAAAACAAACATAACAATGAACTTTATTAACTACTAACTAAATGAACCTTATCCTAAGAAAACAAAATACAATTAACCAAGAACAATCCCTTGCATGAAAGATACCCAAGAGTCCCAAAGTCTGTGTGGAGTTCACCCAACTCTCAGCTACAGTCTCTGTTCCAGTGTGGAAGCTTGAGTGGCAAGAAGCAGCTGTCCTCTTCTTTCTTTGCTGGGATCCTCTGTAGCATTACATGCAGGCTTTCTCTTCTCCTCTGCAATCAGCCCTCAGTCCCATATGCATGTCTGCAAGGGCTGTTGCAAATGACTCCTTTACATGGAGAAAACATCTTGTTCACTCCTGGCTCAGCTCCTCTCCAGAACACTGAGCACATGGTCTCCCCTCAAGGCAGCTCCTGCCTGCTGTCTGCTCAGGCTGCTGCTCTCCAGTCATCTGACTGACAACATCCCATCACACCAGCAGGGTACACTGTGGAGCATGCTCAAAATGCTACCACCCCCTGCTTCTGGAAGTTTCCAGTTGTGGGTCGCTAATCTGCCCAACAACAGTAACCCACCCTCAGCAGGTCTCTCAAAGATAGCCTTTTCAGGCATATGGGTTACATTTGCACTACCGCGGCACACTGGACCAAGGCTTTGAGTGTTTAAAAAGAAAACCAGTGTTTTGTTCTTTGACGGTGAATACTGAGATTGTAAAGCATACTGAACTCACAGCATTAAAATCCTTTCTCTGCCAGTGCAACATAGGTAGTGGTGGTGGTGGTGGGGGGGGGGGTTTCTACATTTCTTCACAGCCCCCTTCCTGTGTGCCTCATTCCTGTTAGGAAAAGTCCACTTCACCAATTGGCCACTGGGTGCTCTGCTGAGATTTGCCATTGAGTACCAGTTGTGATTTCACCCCTAAATCCCAGTTTAAGGGAGTTGGTTTTATGCTGTTTGCTTTTTATTATCTTTTTAATTAAAGGATATTGTATGGGGAACATCAGGAGATGACCTGAGATACCTTTATAAATACATTTGTTTTAACTTGCTGGGAAGGCTGTAAAAATGTCGTCTTGGAAATTCATGCAGATGATGTTTAGACATGCAGATATGCACTCCTGTTTTGCATGAATGTTTGACCTTGGGCAGAGCTGTTCGATGCAGGATGGATGTGTTGTGGCTGCATTTAATCATCTGAAGCAGAGATGAAGCCTTGAAAAACCTCACAGACCCAATTCCCAATTCCCAGCCTCTGGATGGTAATGAACTTCTGAGAAATAGCTAATCAATAAATTGAACAAAAGACTCAGGCAGCTAAACCACTTTGTCAGGGCCTTAATTACAATTGCAGAAATAAATTGGGGGTGGGGAGCCTTTGCTAGACAGAACTAACCCTTTATTCTCATATACTAACCCTTTATAGGCAGAATGCAATGGTACAGTGGGATGCTGTGCTTCTTTGCTTGGGAGTTCCCCATCTTTAAGCATCTGATGAAGTGGGTTTTTCTCCCATGGAAGCTCATGCAATAAATACGTTTGTTAGTCTTTAAAAGTGCCACAGGGCTCCTTGTTTGTTTTGCTGACCTAGATTAACACAGCTACCCCTTTGGAACTTGAGTGGGCTGATGACACTTGAATACGACCTATGCAATGGCAGAATTTTTTTGCTCTTCGTTTTCCTTGCTGCCCTTTTTGTTTGTAAAGAAGCTCATTGTGCAGACTAGAAGGAGCCTTGAATTGTATCAGCCAGGAGATTGTCCAGTGTGGTTGATGCTGGGTGTCTTGCAGAGAAGGTCTCAGGGGGAAATGGTATAACTGTCTCAATGATTCAGCATCACCATGATCCTAGGGTGCTGCTGCAAGTCATGGGAGGAAAGTTTTTGGGATTAGTGAAAATTCTCAATGTCTCGGTCCTGTAAAGCTACCCAAAAGTTAGAAGTGAACATACTGGCCAGCAGGTAGGTTAAGGCAGGGTCACTGGGATCCAGGGTCTTTGTCAGAAGGGATCTGGCACTGCTGTGAGAGTGAAGAGCAGGAGGTGTTTCAGAACTCTGCTGCCTGCTAAGGCATCCTTGCTTCGGAGGAAGGTGGTAACTCAGCAGAGGGTAAGACATTGCCAATGCCAGCAGTTGGTTTGTTTGGAGTTGGATTGCCTGGAGAGGAGATTGTGGATGGCTGAAACAATCCAGTCCAGCCCCTCAGGTTCAGCCACTGCTAGTACAAGTTGAATAACAACCATTTCATGTGCATTTCACTTTATTCCCAGAAATAATGTGGCCGCCAAAAAAGGGGGGACAACGTGAGGTGCCCAGATTGGATTGTCTGGGAGAGGCGGCCTTGTGTTAAGGGTATACTGCAAAATAGCTGATGTGTCCTAGGACTAGCTACTTAATCATGCATGGCAAGTCTGGCTTACATGTAACAGGATTGATTCTCATGTCTGGGGTGGGAAAGCACTCCACTTTCCAATCTCCTTCAGCACAGTTGGGCAGGGAACGCAACGGACTTTTGCCTTCCTCAGGGATAGTGAGCAGAGAGCTTCTGTTAGGATCATGTAAGCATATCCCATAGAAATGACTTCCCGCCATGGCCATAGCAGAGGGAACAGTCATTAAAGACCCTTACTCTTCTCCCCTTCTGTTTCCATTTTCCTATGACTTTGCAGAAAGGAGGCTAATTTTCTTAGTTCATTGAGCTCCATGTTCAGGAGAGAGGAACTACTTTAAATGGTGGCTAACTGCAAGTGAATGGCAATGGCTGTTCTAAATCAGCAGGACTAATGGGAGTCAGGCAACTGGTACCTGAAGATAACCAGCAACAGCAGTTAGTTACCACATGGTTCCAATATTGTTCTTGGGGTCGATTTAAAAACAATTGATAGCACTGACCTTTTAGCTGGCCTTCTTTCCACTCCATGTGTTTCTCTACCCCTCATTAGCATTGATAAGGGATCAGAAGGCAGAGGAGAAGGGTAGATTCTGGATTCCAAACACAAAGTTAACTCAGTGCTGTGAATGGGGCAGGACTGACAGCTGTGGAGAATGATATCCTCTGTTTACTCATGGTACAGCAGGAGACAGTAACGTCAGTGTGAATTTCCTGTCCTAGCATTGTCTCGGCTCTGACCGAGAGGGACCATCCTAGAGCAGTCTGAATAGGCTAGTGTTCATCTGTGCTGTAAGATTTTAGCTATATAGTGTCCTTGTGGCACAGGGACACTGTCTTTCTTCGTGTTTATATAATACGAAGTACCACAATGGCACTCAATATTCATGCACCTGTCGTCCTTAGTTCTTCTGCTGAAACTCCTGGGGCTCTCTGTTGGTGTTTTTTGCACGGTCGACTAGGTACCTGATCAAAAATCTAATGAAGTTAATCAAAAGAGTCCCATCAGCTCTAGTGGGTTTGGATCAAGTCCCGTGGTGTTGGCAGGGTTTCGGTCACTACTGTGCTGGTCTACGTTTTGCGTTCCAGTGGAAAGATTGTGCATCGCATTCCGTTCCTAGTCTCTTCGGCCTTCCAGTGCCAAGCAATAAACATTCTGAAGGGCAGAGTATGGAGCAGGACAGACCTGTGCCTTGGTCAGTTACAGGTCTCTGCACATCATAGCCACCCCAGCAGCCACTTTGATTGCATGTCTAAAACACACATGTAAAACCTGCCAGTTCCTGAATGCTCAGGGCTCTCCTTCCAGACTGTACTTCAGCGGAGCATATGCTTAAGGCCATCATTATTCAGCAAAGCACTTAAGAGCCTGACTTCAATGGGATTTGCATCTGCTTAAGCATTTTGATCAATTGGGACCTAAGCTAGTAAGACAGCTTTTTGGAGGATAAAGTTGGGGAAATGAGTAACTATTTTCCTAAAGTAACATTTATTCCTCCTATATAGGGATAGTGGTGATGTGCACTGTATTTCTTCCTTTTTTAATGTTATATTACTGTATTTGTACTTTATAGGAATATAAAACAAACAGGTAGAAGTAATACAGGTTTAAGGGTAGTATTTTTGGATCAGCAAGAACACTGGTAGCTGATACCATATTGTTCTGCATATGTACCCACATAGGAATTAATGTAATGGCATTGTGCATATGGTGTGGTAGTATGAGTTCATGAATAGCTGGTGTTGAGTTTTTATACACAAATAGGCAGAGGACTGCTGTACTCAGGTAAGTACGCAAATGTTTCTTGTACAGCATATAAATGAGAGACAGACATCTGTCTACATAGGAGACTGTGTCATTTCAGGTTGGGGTTAACGGTTTTTCTCTGGTTTTTGCATGATTTCCAACAGCTCAGTCACTAGCACAAAAGTTATGGGTCTGCCTAATCTGAGCTGTGGCTTGTATACTCTTTCCTATTTTGTTTAGCTTTCTCTACCCATGTTAGTGAATTAGTGCTTGCCATGTCAGCTGCTTGATTGAGTTAGTGATGTATGCTATTAAACTTGTAAAAGATTGGAAAATTATGTGTTTTATACTCCAGAAAAAAATAATTTTGTTGAGTGAACCAGGACACTTTAGTATGGAGACTGAGGTCCTGATTCAGGAAAGCACTCAAACATGTGCTTAACTTAGTGTGTGAGAAATCCTCCCTTCGTAGGACTACTCAGATGTTTAAAGTTAAGAGCATCCTTCAGTGATTTGCTGGATCAGGGCCTCACTGAGGTAGCAATGAGCATCCATACCCTGGGGGCAATCTGTTTCCCACGCTAATTCAATCCAGGCTGCTGTCTTTCTCAAAAACCTGAGGAGCTACTCTATAATGAGGCAGCAGCTGCCAGTGACAGGCAGTTGCTGTGAATAAGATACTCAGCTCTCTGTGAGCTGATCTCGCTTTTGTGCTGAGATTCGTCTTAAAGCAGCAGATAAATCTCCTCCTCAGCAAGGTGGCAATGTTCACAGAGCAGTCTCAGGAAAATGAGTAAGGTGCTGCTGTCGGCACTGTGTTTACTGCACAGATAAAATATTTACAGCTCCATCTTTGGTGTGAAATGTGACTCTTCCGGTCCTCATGAAGGTCACTGGAAAGTCAGTAAAATTTATTGACGGTTTATAGCACTTTTGTGCCAGAAAGCAAGGTTACAGTGTTCTACGCCGCTGCACGCCAGGCACAAAGAAATAGATAGAAGCAGGGGAGAGGAGAGAAGAATAGTTTGGTTTAGATCATTGGTTTGGCCCCCAAAACTCATGCATTATTTTTAATTAAATGATAAGCTCCAAATAGCAGAGCACGTGTCAGGCTCATAAGTCTGCAGCCTCAGGTCTCATTGCTTGAGCAAATGAAATGTTTACTGTGGAACTGCACATTCCTAGAATATGGATTTTTTTTTTTTTCCCCCACAATGTGTATGTTTATATACACAAAGTCCTATATTCATAGTGGAGATACGGAAAAGAACTGGAAGTTAGCTACTGCTCCCATTTCATTTGTAATTATTATTTCTGTAAGTTACCCAACCAGGCAATAGCGGTCTGTTGTGCTAGGCATTGTACAATTAACACAAATGCAGTGCCTGCCCCAGAAATCTCCTAATCTAGGGGTTTAGGCAAATCTAGACTGCCCAGATTTGCATGCTATTAACACGCTGTACTTTTGCCATATATGTCTCTTTGTCTAATCCATGCTGCACTCATTACCTTGGTATCTGTCTAATGGAATTCTAAAATATTAGCTAAGGATGAGAACATAAGAATGGCCACAGAGCGTCGGAACAATGGTCCATCTAGCCCAGCATCCTGTCTTCTGACAGTGGCCAGTGCCAGGTGTGTCAGAGGGAATCAACAGAACAGGAATGATGGACCGCTGTAGTCCAACTCCAGTTTCTAGCAGTCAGAAGTTTAGGAACACCATGAGCAAGGGGTTGCATCCCTGGCTATCTTTGCTAACAGCCACTGATGGACCTATCCTCCATGCATTTATCTAATTCTCTTTCGACTCTACTTATACTTTTGGCCTTCATTGCATCCGATAGCAATAAGTTCTGCAGGTTGAAATAAGGAAGCGTACACACAGGCTGTACTGCAGAACAGCTGTTCTGCGGTAGCCTAACCACCCTTGTTTGGGTGGTTTACCTGTTGCGCAGCAAGAAGGCTGTTGCCGCGCAACAAGTAACATTTGTGTGTGTACGCTCACAGCCCTATCGTGCGATAAGGCTGTAGTGTGTCCAAGGCCTGAGTGTTATGTGAAGAAGTACTTCCTTTTGTTTGTTTTTAAATCTGCTTCCCATGGGTGATCCCTGGTTCTTGTGTTATGTGAAGGCATAAGTAACACTTCCTCATTCACTTTCTCCACACCATTCATGATTTTATAGATCTCTGTCATATCCCTCCATAGTCATTTCTTTTCTAAGATGAACAGTCCATCTTTTTAGTAACTCCTCGTATGAAAGTTGTTCCATACCCCTAGTAACTTTTCTTGTCTTTCTCTGTACCTTTACCAATTCTAATATATATATTTTTTCAAGATGGGGTGTCCAAAAATGCACGTAGTACTCAGTATATGGGTGTACCAGACCATTATCTAACACCATTAGCTTGGGTTTGAATATAGTTATGGGCAGGTTTTCTCATTACAAAAAGTGATTTTCCCCACTTTCAACCTCCCCATCTTCTTATCTGTTGTTCCACACTGTTTGAATCAAAACAACGTGTTTGAACTGATCTTGTGACTTATCCTTCACTGCATTTATTTTTCCCTTCCATACTGTAAGTTTTCCATTTCAAGCATCTGACAAAGTGGGATTCCACCCATGAAAGCTCATGCGATAAATAAATTCGTTAGTCTTTGAAAGGTCAATGGGAGTCCTTGTTTGTTCTGTTTTATTATCCATCCCTTTCCTAATGGTTCCTAATATAAATCATTGTTTTGTGTCAGGATTTAAAATAGAATGATTTATTATGCAAATACAATGTCCCATAATGCAGTGGTTTTCAAACATTTTTTCTTGGGATGTAGTTGAAAAAAATCATTTATGCCCATGACCCAACAGTTACATTTTTGAGCAATGCATTCCACTCTTTTGGCGGTGGTAGAAGGGGGTGCTGCAACCAAGCACAGGGTCCCAACCCTAAGTTGGAAAACCACTTCCATAATGCACTGTACACAGAACTACCGTCCTGTATATTAAAGGTGGTAACAGTTGAGAAGGATGATTCAGTGGTGTGAGAGCTGGCCTGAGGCACAGGAAACCTGTGTTTAGTGCCTTATTTCACTAGTCTCCATGTCTGACCTTTGGCAAGTCTGTTAGGGTCAGATTTTCTAAGGTGCTGAGATGCAGACAAGTGCCTAGTGAATTTACACTAGAGTATGACAGACCATAGCTGAGTGATGAATCAGGCTGAGGGTATTTAGCTAACAAATTTTGGAATGCAGGGGCAATATTTTGGCCCCCAAATTCTTATGGAGTGGAACAGCAAATGACTGCTTAAGAAATTGAGTGAATTTCTCCTGTCAGATATGTGGTGTGGGATAGACCCAAGATCAGTGGCAGCTAAGAGGGCTTATCAATTACAGTGCAAAAATTTGGTTTTGACAAATGCTTGTATGTGCCAGGTGCTTCTTTCTGTAACTTGTGCACAACATCCCTGCTGGCTCAGATAGGATCCCGAAAAGAGGTGATGGACTGACTCAAAAGGTCAATTATAGCCAGTCCTTCACCTCCAAACAAGTATTCTGCTTGCTCAGCACTGGATGAAGTGGAGGCAAACTATTAAAGAGAGAAAAGGTAGATATTCCATCTCATACTGCTCTGAAATGAAGGAGATGATGCTCAGAGATGATGGGTAAATGGGTGGACATTTGTAAAGCCTTTTATGTACATCTCATTAAGCAGCAGCTATTTAGAATATCAAACTGGGTTTTTGAAACCTCTCTATAGGCCATGTTTTCCTAGATCCCCTGAAATTGGATTGGCAGCATATGTACAATATGATGATGATTTCACATGTCCTACTGAAATACAGAAAATTGGTTGTGGGTATCTCTCCAGGTATTTGTCACAGTACATAGAAATGTGAGATCAATTCGTTCATGTACCTGTATTTGAGAATTTTCTGAAAACTATCTTCTCAACTAGAACAAAGAGAGATACAGATTAAAATGATCTTGCTATTAGCTCTTCCAAATAGATCCAAAAGGAGTCAGTGATCTTTCAAAAGGCATGTGAGTGAGAAATCACACAAGTCTAAATTTTATCTAAAATACAGTTATTTCTTGCCACTCTTTTTGCAAATTGATTTTTAATTTCAGCAAACTAAGGTTAAACAAAAAACCAACAACCTCCTCCCCTCCGCCTCCCCGCCCCCCCAAAAAAAAAATTATCTGGGGCAATAGACACCCTTCTAATCAGTTAAAAAAATACAAGTGATTAAATCGTTAGAAAGGTGTACGCTGGGCAGGATAATTGTGAACCCAAGAAAAAGGCATAAATGTAGCGCTAAATACTGGAGTGGTGGTTGGATGGACAGAGATCACCATGCCAGGAGAATGAGGTCTGGTCAGTTAAAAATTGTGGCTGACAATATAAAAAATAAGTAAAAATAAAAGCAAACATTGTAGCATCTCCGTATGAATAGAATTTCCATGTTCTAAAGTAAAGATTCAAAATGACATAGCAACTCTGTTGTGATGTGGTGATTTGGGACCACTACAGAGTGTACTGCAGTATATTTGTCTTTTAAGGATTTATTAAGTGTTTTATTTTTGATCCAATGCTTTTCATTTAACAAAGGAGAGTGAGAGTCAGATAAGTGAGAAATACAAGAGCCCAGGAATTAGCTGTTGCTTGTTCCTATCAGTTCCTGGTCATATTTAAAGCATGCTAATGAAATAGCTTCTCTATGATCTTATTACTACAGAAGATACGAGTCTGAGCATGTCATGAAACCCAGCCAGCATGCTGGTGGTAACACCCATGTGTGCAGGAATGTGTACACTGCAGCCAAGTTAAAACTGGACCCATGTGCCCTCAGCTGATACATTTGCATCTTCCAGCAAAGCCCCCCTTGTCCTGATCTCACCCCAAAAGAGTGATCTGTTTGAAACTGAAGGTGTCTGTCTGATCCGCTAGCAGGGAAAGGAAATCTTGAGAACATTTGACAAAGAATGCAGAGTTAAAATTAAATATTGTAATGATATAAAACAGTAAGCAGATCTGCTTGACAGCCCTGACAGCTATTTGTTATAGAAAACAGCGTTTATGATGTCAGTCCTATAAGGGAATGTGTTTGAATTAAAATAATTACAGCAGATAGTACAACAAAGACTCCTTGTAGTCAATCATCCTTCACAAATACACTGTATAAATCTTCCGAACGACTGAAAGAAAGAACTGGCAACAGACATTGGCAAATAAATACAAACAGAAAACACTACAGAAAATTCTAGTGGCCACACTCCCATTCAGATTTTCTTTTCTTTTTAATCCATCAGTGAAAGAAACAGACACATATTTATATTTCCCCTTTCATAGTCCATCTAATCCCACATTTGGAATCGGAAAGACACCACCATGGGATATGCACAGTGTGATTATTTCTTGTTTTGATCAGTATCATCCTGGGTTATTCCTTGTCCCTTCATCCTGTGATGTTCTGTTGCTATTTGGCCTGATGAATCACTGCATCACCCCAGTTCCGCACTCCTAGAGCCTGCCTTACTCTGCTCTGCTGTGATAACCCCCACTCCTGGGCAGTTCACACACAACCACCGGCATGTAAACTACTCCAGTTGAGTGAGCGCTTCTAGCCACTCTTTGAATTATTCAGCAGAATGACGCTAGCCACTACCCCCAGTTCCAGATGCAACCTTAGGAACTTCCATCTTACAGTGTTTAGTTATGCCCACTGAACAATGTAAGCTCATATAAATTTGTCAGTTTAATAAAGAGATTGGTATGCGCAGCTTTGTTACTCCAAGCCGACATAACACGGCGACACAAGCGCTCTTACAGCAGCACGGCTGTACCAATATAGCTAGGCCAATGTAGGTGTTAAGTGCAGACTAGCCCTAATAAACTTACCAGAGCTTCCCCCCACTCAAACTTGGACTCCGGCGGGACAGTCCTTCAAATCCCCACCCAAGGGGATTCCTTGTGGTTACAAGTTCATGAGAGCTTAAGCTCAGAACAAGCTTCCAGTCTTATGGGGCCTCAGTAGGACCAGTCCTTTCAGTCCTACCCTAAGGATTGGGGCCCTCCATGGACCTGTCAGGGGACCTGTCCATTTGCTGGATCAGGAAGAAGGCTCTGATCTGGTTTAAAACCACCCTATTTATCCAAAAATTCTTTCTCTGTTCATCCCTGGGGAATCCTATGTGAACCTCTTCAGGGAGATGACTTCTCTGGAGATGTCAAACTTAAGTGAATTTGCCTAATCACCCCGCTGTTCTCCTATTTACCCTTCCCAAGGAAAAAGAGACAATTCCACAGTAATGAATACACCACTGTATTTTTAATACAATGAACCCCCAAAAGTATTAACCTAATTCAATAAAGGTTAGCTTAATTTAATAAGTTCATTCAGGATATTGCAGGAAATTATCGGTGTGTCACAAGCACATTTGAGAACTTTCCAATGAAAAATCACTTACACAATATATCTTGTTTTGACTGTTTTTAGTATGTAAACATATCATAGGAGGAAGTAGTAATACTGTCTATTATTTAGGTTGCCTGACATTTACCATTATAAGACCTTGTTTTCAGTTGCATTTAACTTTGTCAGGCTAACTGTTCAGGCCAGAATTTTTCATCTTGGGCATCTGTCTCAGGCTTCATGTTTCTGAAAACTTTCAGACAAAATGCTTCAACTATTCTTGAGAACGAGGATGGGGGAAAAATACAGTGTTTAGGACACGTGAAAAAATTGTCTATTTTGTCTCTGAAATAATCTAGTGCCTGACTCCTTTGGAGCAGAATCTTGAAATTTGACGGGAGGATGACCTTTATGTTAAGA
Organism: Pelusios castaneus; assembly: GCA_007922175.1. NCBI lineage: Eukaryota > Metazoa > Chordata > Testudines > Pelomedusidae > Pelusios > Pelusios castaneus. The sequence goes on along the minus strand of ML685815.1, from coordinate 3,997,928 downwards.
ATGTGAGGTTTGCTGTCCCTGTGAAAATATTCCCAAATCTGGCCAAGTTTGACAAAACTGCAGTTCACACTTTCTTCAGAGATACTTGGAAGAGCTTAAAGCTAAAATCTCTGAAGGGGGTGCATCCTCCCGGAGTACGCTCCATCCCTCACAACTCCTAGTGCTGACCAGACTGGGCATGTGACACTCGCACAGAGACTGAGCGTTCTCCAGTTCAGGGCTACAGCTATACAGAAGGACCCCCCTTGTCTTGGCATCTCCTGGCTGAACCGGGCCAAGGCAGCAGCAGGCACCAGAACTGAGAGCAGGGAGTGCCTCTCCTGTGCACTCAGTGTTCCCTTACCCAGGCACCATGGTAGAGAAAGCTATCTGAATCAATTACTGAGGGACAAAAAGAGACTGGGGAGAGGAAAAAGAGCAGGTTAGGAGAAGGGCTATGGTGAGGCTGGGAATGGCATGAGAGAAGAGAAGCTATGGGGAAGGGGAAATGGAGGGGATAGACACTGGGTTAGGAAGAGAAATCTGAATAATAGAGACTGGAACTGGCTGGGCAATGAGACAAGGAGCCAGGGATGGGGGAAAAGACAGGACTGGGAGAAGGACCGGTAGAAACAGACAGGGGAGAAGGGGTCAGGCTTGGGAGAAATGGGTGAAAAAGTCTGTGCCCACTAGGGAGCACTCCCTTCCAGAGCCTTTTATGGAGCTGACATTCCAGCAACTCACTGTTCTTCTGCTGTCAGCAAAATATCTGTGAACCACATTGCCAAGTATGTATCCCATTCCCTGCTAGTGCTGGCCTACACAGAGGCTGACAAACTCCTGTTGTTGTTGGTTATTCTATTGGCTCAAATGGCAGAAGTCTGTGTGGTGGAGCTAAAATTTCTAACCCCGCTAACAATTCATGTAGGTGTCAGTATGATGCCACATGATGGAATTTCTGCTCTTTGCCTTTTCTTTTAAACCTAAAAAATTACATACAAAAATGTGCATTAAAAGGACATTAGTAGGCTTACAAAGTCAAGCTCTCAAAAGGTAGAAAAAACACTGGGATTAAGGTTGCCTTGTGCATGTGTCTGAATTATAACAATCTTTAATTACATTACATTCTTAAGGGGTAGCTGTGTTAGTCTAGGTCAGCAAAACAAACAAGGAGCCCTGTGGCACTTTTAAAGACTAACTGATTCATTTATCGAATGAGCTTTCATGGGAGAAAATCCCACTTCATCAGACGCTTGAAGATGGGAACTTACAGAATGGGAGCAAAATAAATGCAGGGAAGTTTGTCATAGGATCAGGTCAGACTGTAACAGCAAATCAAAGCAGTTAGGATGATTTGCTGTACAGTCTGACCTGATCCTATGACTTACACTTCCCTGCATTTATTTTCCTCCTGTTCTGTAAGTTCCCATCTTCAAAGCGTCTGATGAAGTGGGATTTTCTCCCACAAAAACTCATGTGATAAATACATTTTTTAGTCTTTAAAAGTGTCACCAGGCTCCTTGTTTGTTTTAATTACGTTAGTATGTGAACATGGAAATAAAGATCCAAAGGGGTAGCCGTGTTAGTCTATTGAAGAAAAACAAAGAGTCCTGTGGCACATCACGGGACCAAATCAAGCCCACCTACTCCATCAAGGGCTCATTCACCTGCTCATCCACCAATGTGATTTATGCCACCATGTGCCAGAAATGCCCCTCTGCCTTATATATTGGACAAACAGGACAGTCTCTGTGCAAAAGAATAAGTGGATACAAATCTGACATCAGAAATTGCAACATTAAAAAACCAATAGGGGAACACTTCAATCTCTCTGCTCACTACATTGATGACTTGCTAATAGCTGTGCTGAAACAGATGAATAATAAATCACAGCTTCAAAGAGAAATTGCAGAACTTGAATTTATATGCAAATTGGACTCAGTTGCCTTGGGGTTAAAAGGGACTACGGATTTTTCTCTCATTACAACAGGTGATTTGACCTCCCCTTCCTTTATGTGCTGTTCCCCAGTGTTTGAATCCGAACATCTATTTTGATTTGCTGTTACAGCCTGACCTGATCCTATGTCATACACTCCCCTGCATTTAATTTCCTCCCATTTTGTAAATTTCCCATCTTCAAAGCATTTGATGAAGTGGGATTTTCTCCCATGAAAGCTCACGCGATAAATAAATCTGTTAGTCATTAAAAGTGCCACAGGACTCTGTTTGTTTTTCTGTAAATAAAGACAGTATCATAATGGATGAGCACAAGAGGCTGTGTGAAGGTTGCATGGGTTCCCTTTCCAAAACATTCTGCAAACAAAAACCTGTTGTCAAGTTGCAATTAAAGTAGAAAGTATGTGTCAATCATTTAACGATATGGGAATAGCATAGGATGGAAACAGGCAGTGAAAAGGGAAGTGGCCTGACCACCTACAATTCGTCTTGTTGATTTGGACTGTAAGCTTTTTGGAGCAGGGACTTTTTCTTACTATGCATTTGTACAGCACCCAGCACTGTTGGGGGTCCAGTCCTGGGTTGGCCCCTAAGTACAGTAGCAATAGAAATAAGTAGTGGCCATTTCAGATACCGTTGTAACTATTTTGTATGCTACGGTTAATTGAAATCTGACGATTGGTAGGACACAGCAGCATGAGATTTTTTTCCCCTTGTTTCTTTTTCTGTTTGTTTAAATCCGCCCTTCCCTCTGATGTTATCATCACAAATATGTGTTCTTGGCCACTGTGCTGGTGTTTTCACAGGTGGGATGTGGAGGAGTACAGAGTCGCAGGAAGAATATCAGCAGTGTCCCATGAGAAAGGAGCAGAGAGAACATCCCACTATTTTCCTCTTACATTCCCTGCTGTTTCCATTCTTTCAGAGACATTCTGTCTCATAGCCCGACCCCCCAGCATCACCTTTAACAGCTCAGGCCCACTAGGGGCATTTGGCCAAAAAAAGGGGAAGGAAGCAGCAGTACCCTTCTACCCCAGCTTCACTGAAGTAGAACGCAACTGCTTCGAATATTAGTCTAGTGAATAGATGACGCTTTGCTTCTGAATCCCATCATGGACCCAGTGCAAAGCTTCATATCCAGGCTTTGGTGTTACAGTAGCAGCTAACATGTCAAGATCAAAATAAACCCCACTCTGTTCCCCATGCCTTGATACTCCTCACCAGATAGCAAAATCATGGTCACCTGGATTATCTGTCTCCCTGTGTTAGATCCTTAAGGCCTGAGCTTTATGGTAGACTTTATTCAGTGACGTTTGGATAAGCTCAAATCAGCAACACTCAGAATCAGTCTCCTGCAGCTCGGTGTCCATATATGCTGCTGTTGTCCTGGTGGACTGGGGCCTGAGAAATGCAGAGTTAATCTGTGTTCAGTGCTAGAATGTGTTAAGTCGGTTTGAATGGAGAGGCATTGCTTGTGGCTTGTAAAAGGGCATTTTGCATCTGCTGAGTCGAACTCATGGGCATGTAAGTCCCTTGGAAGGATGCAAAGAGTAATCTGCTCTCCTCTGGACTGCCACAAGCCAGTGAGAGCCTGCAGGAACTAGCAGAGAGTTCAGTGAAAGAATCTGAAAATGTTTTCTGATACAAAGCTATTGGACCCAGTGCTCCCATGTGGCTGCCTCTGTCTGAGCACCCCATTTTGAAGTTCGGTGCTCAGATTGCCAGGAAAGCTGCCCAACCCCTGTTTAAGGTGACTTCAAGCCAGTCGGAGCTCACAGATGTGGGATCCTGGTGTCCTGTTAAAGTTCTCCTGCTTGGACTTTTGGCCCCCAGAGTGTAATTGCTATCGTGTGCAGTGAAAGGCCATATTTCTTCCTCAAAAGATAAATTGAGGGTTTTTGCCCTGCTGGAAAACCATAAGGATCCCTCTTTTTTCTTCTCTCTGCTGTAACAGCCTCCTACCCTTCCAGTCCAATCATCTTACAGGTGACAGGGACTTAGGCAAGTCTCCTTTAAAGTCACTCCCTTTCCTTAAAAACAACAGAGTCCTGTGGCACTTTTAAAGACTAACAGATTTATTTATCGCATGAGCTTTCATGGGAGAAAACCCCACTTCGTCAGGCGCATCTTCAAAGCTTCTGACGAAGTGGGATTTCTCCCACGAAAGCTCATGCGATAAATAAATCTGTTAGTCTTTAAAAGTGCTATAGGACTCTGTTTTTCTGCAGTAGACCAACAGGGCTACCCCTTTGGAACTCCGTGTTCAAGCTTTGATGGGATAGGGTTGGGCGTGTACCCTTTTCAGTGATGTGGGGGAGGCAAACAACAAAATCTTTTGTTCCACAATGGCCCAATCTGGATTCAATAGTGCTTCCTGGTGGACCATAGATAACATCTTCTGTATGAGTTCTGCATTGATGAAGCTTTCTTTCTGTTTGGTAAGTTACAGAGCTTCAGAACAAACATTTTACAGTTATAAAAACAAGAATTAAATATTACCTTATAGCATGTGATAGAGAGGTTCGAAGTGAGATTAATGCAGGCAGCAATTTACAATCATTTCATAAAGTTGAACTTCTACATATCAATGATATAAACCCAATACCTAAGAACAATACGACACACAGGTAAGAGAGACTGGTACTATGTATTTGTCAGTGTTCAGTGAGGCCTTAGGGCCTTGACTTGAGCTGGCAGCTGGTCTATCTAAGCCAGCATCACACATGAAACCCAAAATGTCTTCAAAAGTCAGCTTCCAAACCCAGGTTTCTGAAAACACGAAAGCACTACTAAAGCTGACTGGCCTTTTCAGAAGGTGCAGGTCCGGTCAAGGGACAAGAGTTGTGTGGAAGGGACAGCTCTTTTAATTTTTAGTAACATGGGGTTTCTATCTCGGTCTCAGCTTGGAACCGTGTGAGTACACAGGTCTATAAGAAGTGGTTTATTTTTACTCCCCTGGAAATCATAAACGTGGGAAATCTACGTCTCATCTGTGCAGACAAGATAGAATTGAAAAGCATCTGTGATTCAGCCTTGCTCTAAATGGCTTAGCTACAGTGAATTTCAGTCAAATCCTTGATGATATTTGAATGTGGGGGGGAGGGAGGGTTGTTGGGTGTTGGTTTTGGGAGGGTTTTTTGCTGTGTAGTTTAATTATAGCGTGGCTGTGCACTGACTCTCCATTAATAATACAGTGAATTTCAGCAGCAGATTAAATTTCTACAAAGTAGTAAATTGCAGGGGAAAGTGGAGGAAAGTCATGGTTGAGGCAAATAAGTACATTATGAGTCCTTTATTAGATAGAAGCCCATGGCATGAGGCAGACGGGTTCTCACAAATACACACATATGAGAAAAACAGGGACTGCATCAATCAGCTTCTCAAAATCACTTAAAAGAAATGGGCTTCTGCTGAATGTGTGGAGTGTGGTAAAACATCAGTTTAACACTGGACATATATTAACTGGCACAGAAAGATTATGGCATGTCCATTACAGTGCTTGCTACTCCTACTGTTTGCAGAGCGGTCTCAAATCCTACATATGCTGTTCATTTTTTTAAAAAATCTTTATTTTTATTAGTCTTGTTATAAGCAAGCACATTTTACTATAACATCAGAGGCAGAGAGCCACATAAGAGATGCTGAGTCTGCCCTGAAAATCAGAAGTACTTCATAAGGGGTATGTAAATAGTCTGCTAATTTAGAGAAATCTGAGAACACAAAAGAAATAAAAAGTGAGCAAAAACCCTGTCCAAGCAGTTCTTAGCTCCAGTGAGTTCTATGCTAAGGGCATTCACCCTTGCTCTGTCCCCATCCCATCTTCGCGGTATGTCCGTTAGTGTTTTTGTGGAGGTACATTGTTGCCTCTTTATTTTAACTGTGACTGGTACAGTGCAAATATGACTTTGAACTCACACCCGGAGAACAGCTATGCTACATACCGAAGGTCCCTTTTTAGATCCACTTTTTGGTCCTTAGAATCACACTTGAAACTAAATGAGAGATGAGGACTCTTTCAACCCAAACTGTAAGGGACCCCAGGGGACCCAGGATTATGGATACGTATAACTAATACAAAATAAACAAGATAAAATGATATGTAATTACTCCTAAAGTCATTTACTTGTTTTAGTAATTGACCTGTGCATTCTTTAATCTTTAATGCCCCTTTAAAATTCAGCCTCAGGGATTCATAACATTTATTGACGTTTGTCATGGTTAAGGCTCTGGAGGAATTGGACTTTATTAGAAGTCTTCAAAGAAATATCAATTTAGCAATAAGCAGCATTAATATTTTGTACATAGTATCTTCTGCACAGAGAGCATGGCTATATTTCTTTACATTTTATGCAAAGAAATGATGGGTAGGGAAGGGCATTGTTGTCAATTGCCTAGGTATGGAGAACATATGTGATGCCATTGTTTGAGTGAATTTTCTTAGGCCTGGTCTACACCTACCATGGTTTTCAGTGGCAATTGAAGAGAGATTCGCAAGCTACGTAAAATAACTTGTATATCTCCCTTCAACTTTCTAATGCCAACTTACCGCAGCGTCTCCACTGTGCTGAGACGAAGGGAAATGCTGTTCCTTCAACTCAGCACTACCCTTCTTCAGGAGGTGGACTTACTGCATTGATTTCTGAATTGATTGAGCAGGTATTTACTGACTGCTCAATTGAATGAGAAAGATTGAACTGATGGTGGAAGTGTAGACTTGGCCCTAGGGAAAAATCTGGGATGATGTAAAGGAAAAGCAGCTGATGCAAGAGTTTGGTTTGTCTGAATGGTATGGTGGAGTATTTATATCTTAGTGGCAGTGTAATCTAGTAGACTTGAAGTCAGGAGACTCTACTTCTGTCCCAGCTATAAATGTCAGCAGTGGCTCTGTGACTGATACATCACTTCACTTCTCTGTGCCTCAGTTCCCACTGTGGTGACATAGGGAGAAAGATACTTAAAGATAGTTACATTATTTGAGATCTGCGTATGAAAAACACTGTTTTAGATGGCTCCAAAGCCAACTGAAGCCAGTTTGAATCTGTCCATTAATTTCATAGTCTGGCCAGGGTAGGAGCAAAGTATTTTTCTAGATAAATACTGAGGAAAAAAGGCTAACGAAACAAGTAGTTTTAAACCAGATAAATGAACACTATTAAATGTAACTACCGTATGAAAATTCAAACACCATCACCATTTATAAACCCACTAGTTTTGCCTTTGATAGACTGAAACCATTTTGGAGGGAGGGATCAATTCCAGGATCCAGAGAGTAGTCAGACCAGTCTTTGTGTTCGTTCTCTCTCTGGCCACTCTGCTTGTACAGTACCTCATCTGATATTCACTAGAAACTGGATTGGGATCACTGTTCCACTTCTCAAAGGCAGGCTATTAAAGATCTGTCATGTTAGATGATGAAGCCTTTGTCAGAGCCATCTAGTCTACACTTGCTGCACTTTTCGGTAGCAGTCGATGGGAGATACTCAAGGTACGTAAAATATCTTGCATATCTCCTGTCACTTTACTAACTCCCACTTCCCGTCCTGTTCACTCTGCGCTAAGTCAACCGGGCATGCCGTCCAGTCAACTTAGCGCTACTCCAGTTACAGGGCTGGAGTAATAGTGTCGAGATGGAGATCAATTGAGCGCGTCTTGACAGACTGATCAGTTGAACCCAGAAGAGCGCACTGACAGAGGCAAATTTGCCGCTGTCAGTATAGACGTAGCCTTGGATTCAACCTAGGCTGCAGTGATCATGAGATTTTTAAAAAAAAAATCTGTATCTTATTGCTTGTCTGATCTATTGAGGCTTTTCCACCATGCTAATCACCGTGGTATCTGCCAGTGTTTTACAGAGCTGCATCCTAAATCTACCATGTATCTAAGGCTATGTACACACTACAAACTTGTCCCGCAATAAAAGCTATTGCGGAACAAGGCAAGCGCTATATTTATAGCGTTTTGGTGTGTACACACCTGCTTTTTAAATCGCAAAGGACCGTTCACACGGTGAACGCTCCTTTGCGATACAAGAGCAGTGCATGGTGGGCACCTGTCCCACCATGCACTGCCCACAGCCAGCCCCCTAGCTCAGCACCGGGGCTTCGGGTGGCGGCAGGGGCTCCCGTCACCTGAAGCCCCGGGCTGAGCTTGGGGGCTGCAGGGCTTCGGGTGGCAGCGGGAGCTGCGGCGCCGCCACTCGAAGCCCTGCAGCTTCACTTGAGGGGTGGCCCGAACCGGTGAGAGCAGCTGGTTCTACCCCCAGCTCAGCCCCGGGGCTGACCCAAACGGCGAGAGCAGCCGGTTCGGGCCACCCCCCTAGCTCAGCCCCGGGCCTGAGCTAGCGGGGTGGTCCGACCTGGCTGCCCCAGCCAGCCAATCCCCCAGCCGCGGAACCTGGCCATTTAAATATGTCAATTTCACTGCTCAGCTAGAGCAGTGAAATTGACATATTTGACAGCTCCAATGTCCCAGAGTGGCCCGGTTTGACACTCTGGGACATTTCCGGAGGCTGTCAACGGCGCAACAAGTGTCCACACAGGCTGTACCATGGAACAACTGTTCTGTGGTAAGCCTTGCCACCCTCGTTGGGGTGGTTTTCATGTTGCGCGGCAAGAGGCTGTTGCCGCGCAACAAGAAGCTTTCATGTGTGGACGCTTTGATAGTTATTGCGCGGTAAGGAGCCTCACTGCGCGATAACTCTGTGGTGTGTACAAGGCCTAAGAAAGAGGCATTCTCTCTTCTCAGGAGAGGTTGAGGGGAGGGGTTTGATATGTGGACTAGTGTATTTTTAACGCACTGCTGGAAAGAAGACAAAGTGGTGTGATGAGTACTGTAGTTCTGTACTAAAAACAGTGAAATTCATGCTCATTTTAATCTCTGAGGAAGGAAGTTCCATAGCACTGGGCAGGTCATCAGCAAGCCCTGGATGGTGACTAAAAACACAGCTCTGTTAACTATGCCCTGCTCTACTTTGACAGTGAAATTTGACACAATGCTTCTTACCTCGACCTTCTGCAGCCTGTGTATTCAGTCAGAACAGTACATTTAAAAAAAAAAAAAAAATGGAGCTGTAATTTGACCTGCTAACACAATCCCTGCAAGTGGCATAGCACTGAGTTTGAAATCTACAATTCCAATTTAGGTCCAGGTAGCCAGAGAGCAGCTTTTCCAGTGTGTGTTGCACCATAGCAACATAGTTCCTCCCCTGCCTGCAGCCCTGGCAAGTTTTCACTTAATTTGGAAGTAAGGGGTGGTCCACAGGTAGCTTTGAGCATTCGGCCTTTCCAGGGCTCCCACACCGGTCGAAAGATTTGTGGAAGAGATGGACCTGAGCTGTGAATTTCCGGACTAGAGAAAAAGATCTGTGAACATCAGGAAAGTTTGTATCTGAGGTTTTAGGTTGGACTTTCCTCAATTCCTAGCATGGAGAATGCTCTATGTTTGCTGAGTGTGTAGTGTGTGTTCAAACAAGATTTTTGGGAGCCATTCATTTTCTTTGCTTACTACACGCCTGGAGCTGTACCATGCTGAGCCAGTGCTATGACCAGAAGATCAGTTTACAAGCAAATCACTAAAGGAAAAAGGGCTATGTGTACTCAATAAATGTTGTTTACAAATGCTTTGCCCCGCTCTCTCTCTCTAGTATGAAAAATCAAGTGTGGCTTTAAATGTGTTAGAAATGATTGTTTTAATAGCTGTAGTAGCAAAGGGACTGTAGGAACAGTGGAGGAGAATTTACTCATATTTAAATCTCATAGGCTGGATTGGATTGTGTGCTTCCCAGCTACACACACCATCAGTCCTGCTGATGTCTCTGAGAAGTCTGCTATCTATAACTGGTCAGCAGTGTGCTAAGGAGCTTCTGTTTGGCCCCATGTTTATACGTGATCAGGTGGTGTAAAAAGTTCAAATAATCCCCTGGTAGGCCATGTACCTTTCTGAGCCAGGGAATAAAATGATGTTCATCCCTTTGTCCTTTAACAGGACCTGTGACAGTATTCTCCCTCGGTGCTTCAGGAATGCCAGGGTGTAGAGAGAGGCTTCCAGCAGAGTGGCAGAGCTGAGCTGCCTCTCCCATTAAGCATTAAGGATTTCCTTAAATAGCGGAGGAGGGAGCTGGCGTGGAGTGGGAGGCTCACCCCAGAGACATTACAGATTGTCTCCTGCTATTTTAGTGGGCTAAAATTAGAGGGAAAGAATCTACAGCTAATTGGACTGGTGCATTAATCATAGTCTGTTGCCAGAGTACTTCACCCATTAGAATGTGTTAATTTGGTAATTAGGTTGATGGGGGAAGGAGGGAGGAGAGGGATCTCTATAATCCAAAGCCTTTCTCTTCCACATTGTGCACATTGGAAATAGGTGCAGTGAGATGTTCCAGCCGGGATTATTGTCAGGGGAAACTGCATATCACCACCTCCTACTGCACATTTGAGCATGCAATCTCTCTGGTTCTAGTTACCTACAATTACCTAGGTTAGCTATGGAGAACAGGGTGTAATTTCTTCTTCAGTTACATTGTTTCTCAGTTTCTACTGTAAATCTCTCTCTTTCTCCCTCTGAAATCATGAGCCCGTTCCATGAAGCAGCTTTGGAAAGGAGTGGGGTTTTTTCAGTTCATCACACCTTCTTTTGAATTCTCTTCTTTGTCTTCCTCTTTCTCTTGGTGTGTAGGGGAGTTTGTAACAGATCTCCTCCTGCATTTGTCAACATTAGGCTTTCTTGCTTTCCTATTCCTGGAGGTCCCATGTTGCTGCCCAAACTGTTCAGCCATCGAAAAATTAGCCTTTTCCCTTCTTTTGCCTTCAGTTCTATTGACTCCTGCACTTACAATTTCTCACATCCCCCAGCCACTGTATTGGCAGATCATGTTAAATTCAGAAGTGCCGTGTAAACCAGTAAGGAGGGAGAAATACTACAAAGGGACCTAGACAGATGGGAAATATGGGCAGAAAATTCAACATAGAAAAATGAAAGAGACTAGACCTTGGGGAAACTAATTCAAAACACAGCTGCTCAGTGGGAGGGAGAAACCTGGAAAGTAAGAACACTTGAGCGTAACAGTGAGGAGCAAATTAAATCTGAGTCTGCAATGTAAAACAGCCTTCAGTGACTTCATTTTGGGAGCAGGCAGTTAACAGGGGACTCTACTTGCAGCACTCCATGGTGGAGGAGTCGGCTGAGAGAGAACCCCCTGATATCAGTTCTTACAGACTTCTCCAACTACAACCACAGACTGTATGTTGCTGGCTTATTAGCCAAGATGGTCATCATTGAACAAGAGGCAAAAGGTCTGCTCTACTTTGAAGCTCCAGGTGTTAGCGCCTCATCAGGAAGCATTCCGTTCACGCGAATAAAACGTGCACGCATCGCGACCAGTGCCAGAGCCTATTTCTATGCAATTTCAGTCAATACACAGCCTACACATAGGTCGCATCATCTTGTTATGAATGACTTTGGCTGTGATATGTTTGTGGGAATCCCTTGTGCTCATATGCAGCTGTGAGCCTTCACAAATACTGACCTGAGATACTGACCTCAAAAAACCACATCATTTTCTACTTGGGCAGCCCCAGATTGATTCTCTGAGTCTGAAGAATCAGAGGGCTGGTTTTCATTCTCACAATAAATTGCTGGCTCATTAGCACTAACTCCTTAAAGGGGCACCTTTTAATGTTCGTAGGTCTAAAATGAGATTTAATTTCCCCTCCCGCGTTACTGTACATCTTCTTCCAAATTCCATGTAGTTAAACTGTGGATTCCCATCCCACCCCCCATTCAATATTCTTATCAGAAGGTCCTTTTTCAAACCTGCTATAAAACAAAGTCTAAATACTGTCAAAACAAACCCTTCCTGATCGTTTGCTTTATTAATGAAGTAATTAACAATAAGAGTACATAAAGGTCAGTATAAACCTTCCCCTCAGATTTAGCTTCTTAGATCTTCCCTTTTGGACTACTTAAACCACACCCTAGATATATCCATGTGGAGTAACAAGCAATAATAAACTATCAGCTCCAATGACAGAAAAAATATCTGTAAGAAAAGAGATATCAGTTTCAAACCTTCAAGGAATTATTGTAAACATAGTTTTAAAATGAAAAGGCGATTTTTCAAGATGATAAACCCCTTCTACAAAATGATTGTGAAGCCAGTTAAACCAATCCTGGATGTAAGAATTACACCTGTTATAAGAACAATGCTTTCAGTATAATCCAGTTCGTACTGTTGCTACAAATTGCACATACCTTTTGGAACAAAATGATTACCATACTAGTTAAATGGATTAAAAACCATTCATCAGCTTCTATTTTGGGGCTGGCTAATGTGAAACCTTCTTAAACCAAATGCATGATTAGGATCTAATTTTTTTAGAAGAACAAATTTACAATGCACAGTGACTAGGTGTGAAGGAGACTTCCTCTGCACAAACCACTTTGCACATCCAGCCTTGTGCTCCTGGACTTTAATTAACAACGCTGCATCTATCCTGTTACAAGATGTTCCTTGCCAGACCTTCAATTCTCATGTCGGCAGGTGATAATCAAGTACCTTTAACAACATAATGTTGTGGCTTGGTGTTGACTAGGAGAAGCATCAGCTCTTTCAAAATTTCTATGAGTGAAGTTTGTTTTCCATGGGGAAAATTAAGATTAGGGTATCATTTTATGTTGGTTCTTAATAATTTTATGTTTGTATTTTTCATAATTTTAACTTCACTCATTATTTATCCTATGGAAATCCTTAGAAGCTTGAAACTGAAATCTGTTTATTTGCTAAATTAGCTTTTCCCTGGCTGTTCGTACACGTTGGTAGGTCATGGCAAGGCTCTTCGCTGCTGCTGGGCTCTTGTATGGTGATTTGCTGTAGCACAGCGGCCTGTTTTCATGAGGCAGCTCACTGGTTTGTAAGGCTTCTCGTATAATGTGCCTATCTGCTGGGACTGTTTATTCTGAAGCAAAATGAATGCTGAGGTATTTGCTATGTAACCTACAAGTCAGTGTGTATTACAGGTCCCTTCCTGTGCCTGATCTTCTGCAGAGGATCCGAGTCTGTTACTGTCTCAGCTAGGGAGACATGGCTCTTGAGCTCAAGGTATGACAGCTCATGCTTTTTAGTTTTGGAGGTCCCTGGTTAAATTCCAAGTGGGTTGCCTAAAACAAATTCTCTAGCTGTGGCTTGAGATCCGGAGGAGACATGTAAGACACTTACACTTTTACCCCGTGGGCTAGGACTTAGTTGTGTCACTACAAGCTGCATAACGTATTTAAGCTAGGTCTACACTGGCTGCAGAATTCAGTGGCAGTCAAAGGGAGATACGCAAACTATGTAAAATAACATCTGTATCACTCATTGACTTTATGATGCCCACTTACCTCCCTGGTTCCACTATGCTGAGTTGAAGAGCAATGCCGTCCCTTCGACTCAGCTCGACTCTTCTTCGGGAGTGAAATTACTACGTCGAACTCCAGGTCAATTGAGTGGGTCTTGAGTGACGGTTCAATCGAACCAGAAACATCAAACTAGTGGTGACATGTTTGCTGTCGTCAGTATCGACTAGGCCGTACTTTACAACGAAGACATGGCCTCACTGTCTCTGACATGCAGCAGAGGCCTGGGGCACTTTTAAAGACTAACAGATTTATTTATTGCATGAGCTTTTGTGGGACTTTGTTGTTTTTCTACAATAGACTAACACGGCTGCCCCTTTGGAATCTGACATACAGGTAAGATCATAACACCTGAAATTTTAAGTGTCTTGCCAAAAGTTAGTGTCTGAATTGAGAACAGAACCAAGTTGTCCCTGTAAAACCACGTAATAAATTTCCCCAGGAGGTACTGTATTTACCATGAGGTCAAAAGTCTGAACCAATGAAAGCAAACAAAAACCTGTTTTAAACTTGAAATCAGTGAGTTCTCACTAAAGAAACTAAAGAGGAGACACAAATGATGCTAGCATTTCAACAGAGTGCTTTATTGCGTCTTTAAAACAACAGCTTGACATTAGGAAATAATAAAATGGGTTGGCTGAAGGCGAGAGCAACCTGCATGAGATATTTTTTCCACACAAGCTCCATTTAAATTGTACAATATTAGAAATGCATTCTGGCAGGTTTGTTAATAAAGGCACACAGCTGAACCAACTCTACTTGTGTGTGTGTTTGTTTCAGCCCATTGTCTATCTCTAGAGAAATGTTATTGGATTCATATTGCTTTTTCAGGTCTGATGAAACTACAGTAATATAAGCATTTTATGTAAATTTTTTGTAGTGGAAAGAATAGCATGTCATGTACTATCAATCTTTAGGTAACTGACATCCCTGTTACTTCTCAGTTTTAACACATCCTGATGTAAGGGCAATTATTCTGAGCCAACAAATTGCCCCTCTTAAAGCTTGTTTCTTTTTTAAATAAGGTGTCTCTTTACCAAATCATATTTCAGGCACTTGTTGACATTGGTGGTGAGCTGGTTACATTATTTTATTGGTCTCTGACCCCAACAATAAAGACTGATTTGAGTAGAGCATTGTAATATATAATCTTCTTATTTACATGGAAGCTCTCATATGAGGATATCAAAGGTTTTCTACTGGAGTCTCCTTGTACCCTTGGTAGACAGGTAGATGTTGGGCCAGACTTTCAGCTGATGTAAATCTGTGGTAGTATGGAGCCTTGCCAATTTACCCCAGCTGGCCCATCATTTCCTCCTTATTGATGGAGATAATGAGGCACAAAGAGGTTAAGTGATTTGCTCAAAGTCATAGAGCGAGTCAATGGTAATGTAGGAGAGGAGTTTGGTTCTAGTTCTTTTCTTTAATCACTTTATTCAGAAGCTTACTATCATACTCAAAAAAAGAGATTGGTTAACTGCCTTGTTAACCTGTTTGAAGTAAATATGATAGAATTTCCTGTGGTGCCCTAAAAGCTGGAAATCCCAGTATATCTATTTTATTTTCTGCACAAGAGTTTAATTCCACTTCTCTGCTCTCCCACACCCGCAGATGAACTCAAATTTAACTTTACAAGAGACAAGAGGGTATAAATTGTGTATTTGAATAAGATGTATTTTTTCCCCAGCTTCTCAACTTCATCCACTCTTTAGTGGTTCTTGCTGAGAGGGTCTAACAGCTTTTCCAAATTCTGCAAGTGCAGCAACCTCCCTGGGGCTCCTTTAGCTCAGAAAAGCAAAACATTCTAGCAGGAAAAAAAATATTTTACAAAAGAAAATTCCACTGATTTGTGTTCACTGTGAGGTACTGGAGGGAGATGAGAGAAGGCAGATTTCTGCACCATATTAATAGCACCTTGTATTCCAAAAGAGCTCATAGTACTTTAGGTGCTGTACAATATGCTCATTGCTGAAATGTAGTTAGCTCTAGATTGGAACACAGCAGCTTTTAAAGGGTACCCATACCAACACTACTTTAGGACAGGAAGTGAAGGAAGAAGCGTGTATCCAAGTGGTTCCCAAAGTTTTTCATGGTGTGAACCATATCTTAATTGAGAGATGGATGGAACCTCCCCTGCTCTTTGTGATGGTTTGACTTCATTTCCTATTGATCACGTGACACCCACATGGTAATGATAGAAGCTGGAAAATATGGAAAATTAATATTTGGAAATTATGTAATGCACTTGTAGCTGTCTCTAAAGGTGATTTAGCACATGGGAACAAAGAAGAGTCAACCCTTGTAACCATCTCTCCACAGAAAACTAACAATCCCTTCTGTTCCTGGACCACAGTTCTGCAATCACTAACTTATCCAAATGAAACTGTAAGGGGACTTTACCTCGCTTGAGCATAATTCCCTATTTTAATCTGACCAACAGGCAGGTGGTGGCATCTGTCCTCTTACAAAAAGAGAAAATCTTTTCACTAGTCAGAAGTGGTTGGGACCTCAATCTGACAGACACTACCTCCAACAGCAGTGTCCCTTGAAAACTGGGCAGAGTCAGAATGATTCCTGTTTAGGCTCTGATTTGGGAAAGCAACTTAAACATGAGTCCAGCTTTTAGGCACATGTTCAAATCCATCCATGCTCAGCAAAGCCCTTAAGCCCTATTGAAGTTGTCTGCAAGTTAAGCCTGTGCTCACGTGCTTTGCTGAAATCACCTAAATGGACCTACCTCACCAACACCACTTCCTAGAGCAGCACCCATCATTTTTTCCTTGTCTCCTGTCTGAGTAGTGACCAGGTCCAACCCTGTGTAGCTTAACTCCTGAGATCTGACAAAGCTCACAACCCAAGTTAGAATGGCTTCAAAGTGCCATC
Source organism: Pelusios castaneus (assembly GCA_007922175.1). Lineage (NCBI taxonomy): Eukaryota > Metazoa > Chordata > Testudines > Pelomedusidae > Pelusios > Pelusios castaneus. The sequence goes on along the minus strand of ML685815.1, from coordinate 3,981,719 downwards.
AGAAAATAAAGTACAATATCTGTGCACAGCAGCTTCACTGTGGTTAGGCAACGGGATCGGAAGTGGAGGAATGATCTCTCTTTGTCAGACAGCCGAGCTGTTAGAGGTTATGAGATTCTTTTATTGCGCTAATTTGCAGTGCGATGCGGTGACATTCTCTCCCTGTTGCACAGAGAATATATAAATTATGCCTTCAGGACGATTAACTGTTTGTCCAGGCTAATTGTCAGTATTAAATCTTGCTCAGTCACAGTTTTAAAGCTTTAATTTAAACTCTCTATCTTTAACGAATCCATGCTCCCACGCTCCCCTCTCACCACAGGAAAAAATAATAACGCTTTAATGGCTTAAGTCAGTTTCTTCTGTAACAGCCAAAGTTATAATTGGGGGTGTGTATAACAGAAGCATCTACACATGATGGGCCTGTGGAGTTTTCCTTTGACTTAGCTGATAATGCCCATTCCAAATCCCATTGTCTTTGCTACCCTGTATTCATTTCTGAATTACGTATTATTGTTCAGAGACCCTTGAGCCAGAGCTGTTCCCTACATCTATAACTGCATAAATCTTTGCAGTACGGTTAAAACAGCAATGATTTATCCTGAAAGATGAAGAGAAGCCCCAGCTCTAATGAGAAATTTCCCTTGTGAAACAGGCACACGCAGGTCTAGAGACCTTGTCGAATGTATCAAAGGGCAAGTGGCCTCTGTTGGAACTAGCTGTATCAAAAGGTAAGAATGTGTTTGCCACGCGCTCTCTTGGGTCACAGACAATGAGACGCTACGAACAACCACAACAAACCCCCAGGCTTCCCAAAGCTGATAACCATGCAATTGTCCTATCACAGGACCTGTGACAAGCAGTCAATTTTTATTCTGGGAAGTGACTTATTTGTATTGCTTCAAGACAGGTGATAAGAACTGACCAGAACTGTCACAGAATTTTCATCCATGTTTGATCATGTGTGTGATGTTGTATCGTTATGCAGAGACCACTCCACAGACAGACACATGCATACACTGTTCATATCACCTTACATTATACAGGAGACTGGCTGTAAAGGGTTGCTCCAATCACCACTTCTATTTCTCTACTCTAGACTCTAGGAAAGGCTTTTTGTAGTACTTCATGATGGGTTTAATGCCCTTCTCTGGGATTAGCAGTTGCATGCCAAAAGTGAGCTGTCAGCAATCAATCTCTGCATGCTCAAATCTGCTCCTCAATCCACAGCACGCCTTAGTAGCTTGGTAAAAAGCTACTGCACTTGTAATAAAATTCCAGCGTATAAAAGGGCAGCAAATTTCAGCGTATAAAAGGGCAAGACTCTCCACTTTAAAAAAAACTTTACTATGCTCTTTTCTTCAACTAAACTACAATCATCATAATTCTGTGAGAGAATATACTACTGACCCAAACCGTGGGAACACACCCTCAGGCATGTGGAAATAAGTCTGACAAATACAGTGGGGTATGCCAGCCCACGACGCATTTTACATTGGCAATGTGGTCACCGGTCACTCAATTTGCCAGTTATTTGGCCTTATTAACCCTACCATGGCTAAGCATGATGAGGTTCAAGCATAAAAGACAGAAAGAAGTTACAGAGGGGGAGCTCTGTTAGTCTAGTTCAGCAGAACAAACAAGGAGTTCTGTGGCACTTTTAAAGACTAACACATTTATTTTCTCCAGCAAAAGCTCATGCAATAAATAAATGTGTTAGTCTTTAAAAGTGCCACAGGCTCCTGATTTGTTTAGAGAGACGCTAGAGGCCTTTTACTCTACTGCAACTTGAGTAACATCAGATATGGTCAGAGGACATGATGACTGAAGCATTTTCTGTTTCGTGTGAGTCCATTTCAATGTATAAACACTTCTCCTTTGGTGGGATATAGTCCAGGGGAGTTTCTTAGTCCCCTGCCTTCTAGGAACATGCTATCAGTAAGAGTTACTGGTTGAAGTTAGGTTTGGCCAAATATTTGAATTTTCTCAGAATTGTGTTCATTCTTTCTGGAGGTTTGTGTCTTCAAACCTATGCTCTTCTTTGAAGACCCTCGGTGGAGTCTGTGGATTAGGAAATCCATAGTGTGCTCTGAAAAGAATGGTGGGGCTACCCAGAGCAAGAGCAGAAGCCATTGGTGATGGTTTTATCGATTGCTTCCCTTGCCCAGTGACATACCGGTAGGCTCATGCTCCTCCTTTCTGACTCCTCTTTCTGTGAAACAGGTCCAGGTCTTTATTGACCTGAGGCAGGAGGTAATTGAGAAAAATGAGGTTGCAGGCAGGAATGAAAAGAGAGAAGTAAACAAGCAAGCTCCCTCCTGATGATGAACTTATTTCAGGGAGATCAGTGAACTGGCAAAAAGGAGCTCTTTTGCTGTACTTTAGATCCCTGAACACTAGGCCCTGTTTTACTGAGCAAGAGAGTGTTAGCTCGGACAGAAAGAGATGGACAGACACCAAGGAGCCTCAGGTAAGCGTCTCATCTGCAGGATAATACTTCTTACAGTTCATCACCCTCTAATGCTGTGCCATAATGTCAGCACTGACCAGAAGTCCTAAGGTAGGATTTGAACCCATGACTTTCTGGTAGCAAGGTGAGAGCGCAAGCAACTGATCAACACTGCCATGTTGCGTAGCTCTTGTCTTAGGGAGCTTTAATGACTGGAAATGAAAGAGCAGCTTTTGTGCATTCCTGGGGAAACAGTGCTGTAGAGTGCTCAGGGTCTTAACTAAAGGACGGAGAAAGGTGAATGGATCAATACCTGCTGAAGAAAATAGCCATCTGGGAGCTGAGAAGAAAATGCTTCTTGCTAATCCTGCTCCTTCTGACATCTTGCAGAGAAACAAAGGGGCTCATGTCTGTTCTCTTGCTCCACCAGAGCTCACTTAGATAGTGACAGCTTTTCTCACTTCTTTTCTAAATTCTGCAAAATTAGGGAGAGCAAAAGGGAGGGGGGAGAGCAAGACAGGCTAGAAGAGAAATGCAGGTGGCTATAGGTAGTCGAGAGAAATTCTGAGAAGAGATGTGAAAGCAAGAGGAATGAGAAGTAATTAGCTAGCCAGGCTTCCTGATGGCAAAGCATTATTGCATATATGACAAGAGGCTGCAAAGCCACAGATCACTTTGCCTGGAAGAGGGGAGGGAGGGCGGCAGCAGCAGGTAAGCTAAAGAAGATTTGAGAGTGAGTGTTTTAGATTAAGAAGGGTATTGTGAGAACTGAGCAGTCCCTCCTTTTTACAGTCACCCCAGAACCCAACAACAAAGCGACATGAAGGGAACTGAATGGCAAATAACACTCAATGAATAAAGACAATACTTCATCACGCAGCCTGTGGGATTCACGCTCTCTGGGGATCATCAAGTCAAATCTTTGGCTGGGTTTCTTTTAAAAATAGAACAGTTTGATGGTCACAGCCCATGTTCATGACTGACATAAGCATTTACAGATGCACAACAAACACAGAATTAGGTGTGCAAGGGTTCATTTTGCACATGCCAATGCCAGTTTATCAGCCCAAGAGACGTGGGTGCTGTTTCACTGGTGCCATTTTGGTAAGGTGGTGAGTTTTAAATTTCAGCCTTTCTATTAATACAAGAAAATGGGAACCACCACAGTGGGGCAGGCAGTGATCTCCCTAGTCCAGCATCTTGATTCGAACAGTGACCAGTGCCAAATGCTTCAGAGGAAGAAGTAATAGTCTTTGCAAAAAAAAAAAAAAGATAGACTAGCGGTGTGTCTTTATAACCCCAGGCAGTGAAGAGTTAGCTTGTACCTTGAAACATGAAATTGTATATTCCTTACATTTTTGTTATGACTTATTATTTGTATAACTATTGCATTTAGAACCCCATTGTGCTGTGTACAAACACAGATCAAAAAAGATTGTCTCTGCCCCCGGAGAGCTTACATCCTATCTAATGCAACGGTGGACATTCTCGTTATCTATATAAATGTCTAATGCATTTTTGAAGCATGCTAGGATCTTGGCCTCAATTAAATCTTGGGGCAGTGAGTGCTACAGTTTATTCATTGTGTATAAATAAGTAGTAAAATTATCTTTTTATTGGTTTTAAATGTGCTACTTTCAATTTCATTGAATGTCCCCTGGTACTTGTATTATGAGAAATGGTAAATGGGAGTACTGGATTTACCTTCTGTATCCTGTTCTTTTAGACATCCCTTATAATCCTTCTTATTTGTCTCTTCCCTAAACTCAGTAATCATATACTCTTCAATTTTTTCTCCTATGGAGTTCTTTCCAGGCCTCTAATCATCTCTGTTTCTGCAATATTTTCTTTTGGGTGGATTGATCAGAAATGACTATAGCGCTGAAAGGGAAGGAAGGGTTAACACTGATTTTAAACAGAGGCATTATAATATGTTCAGAATTATTTTCTTCTGGATACATCGTAACACTTTGTTCACTTCTTTGACTGCCATAGCACACTGGTTTCACTGAGCTGTGTACAATGATCCTCAATGATGCTAACAAAAGATTAGTCGAATCTCATGCTTCAGATTGTACAATAATCACTGCAGGAGTCAGGAAGGAATTTCCCCCCATGTGTACAGCACTGCACAATTAACTCAGTTGTGAGGCTTGTCTAGAAAATATCTGGTGTTGGCTGCTCTTGGAGATCAGGTTGCAGATTGGAGAGTCCAGTGTAGCCATCTAATACCAAGCTCCCTTTAGAACAGCTTGTTTCGTGGGATTAGACTGACATTTTAGCTCACCTCTGGCTTGTAATGCTGAGCGACATCATGAAAGGTGAATGATGTTTTTCCAGCAAAGGGACTTGACTGTGCTGCTTTGTGCTTTTTAGGCACAATGTGTCCTTAGCCTTTTTGTAGAAGGGTCCCACCATCCTGTCAGCGAACATAGGAGGGGCCCTCCCAGCTGAAAGGCTGTTAAAGCAGTGTTGATTCAGCTGGGCATGGGGTCGAGAATGTACCCTGAAGGAATGACCCCTCTATATCGTGGGGCAGTCTGATGCTGTGAGGCAGGAGAAAGATACAGCTGGATACAGTGATGGAAGGAGAACTGAAACTGCACCCACATAGCAGAACATGCTATCTTTATTATAATTAAAGATGGGTCTGGATTTTCATTAGAAGCCCCTTTTCTGGTGGATTGGGGAAGGAGTGAGGATGTAGAGCATCGATCTGGCAGTGGCTGCAATTTGATGTGAAAATGAAACATTTAAAACCATAACAGCAACATGAGAAAAATATCTTTGCTATTATAAGAACAAAGGACATTGAGCTGAAATACCTGAGATCTTCAGCCCATACTGTGGAGCATGTGTGCAGGGGGGGAGGGTGTTTAGGCTGCTGTGGTTCAGCAGGGATGCTTTCTTTAGCATACGCTCTGCATATTTTACTGCCCATGAAGATATGGTGATGATTTAATATGCAAAAGTAGATAGCTTGGCATTGATATGCATCCACACTGCATAACATGTGCATACATATTTCAAAGGTGATACAAGAAAGTGCTGAGCTGAAGGCAGGAAAGCATTTGTCAGGATTCAGCACCAGGAAGGGTTTATCTTGATGAACAGGAGGAGGCTAGTGGTCAGCCATTCAAGACCATTAAAGCCTGACGTGACCCTGCAGGAGGAGAAGCAGCAATCATAGTCTTGATTATGATGATATCAATGTTTTTATTAGATATTGGGATAGAAGGAAAAGAGGCATGGATTTAAAAATCCTGAGTGGTGCAATGGAAAAAAAGGAGAGTCAGCACATTCAGTAAACAAGGAAAGTGATGCAGAATGAAATAAAAAGGAGACCCTGAAATAGGAAATCATGCCCCTATGGCCCGTGCATTTCTCTCTTTAGCAAATTTGCATTAAAGCCACAGTAAGTGTAACAAGCTCATCTGAGCATAGATCTAGTTTTATTTGTTTTATTCTGGGAATGGACTGAACTGCTCGGGAACAGGGGTTTTGACACTCACAGAAGCAACAAATGAAAAAGGGAGAGTAACAAGTGAGAAAGGGAAAGTAACATGCAGCTAGCATCGCTTGCCAGAGCCTTTTTTGTTTTATTTCTTGAGCAGGGGGAGAGCAGCAATGAATAAAGAAGCCTGTCTGTTTCTGGTGTTTCTTTGTAACTCCAGTGAGTGAAGCAGCCCTGAAAGGGGATGAATTCCCCCTGCAAAGTTGAGGTGGGCTGCCTACTTCTGAAAGGTTGATGACAAGATTAAGGGAAGGGAAGGCTGGAGAAGGCTTAGTTTAGAAACGGAGGCTGGTAATTTTAAAGCAGTTTAACATTTCAGTGGGTAGTGTGCCTAATTCCCTTATGCACCCTGAGAACATGGGCATAGAAATTGCCATATCAAGTAAGATCAATGGTCCATGGAATCCATATCCTATCGCTAAAAATGGCCAGTACTAGCTGCTTCAAAGGAAGGGAAGAATAGCAGGCACTTATGAAGAAACCTGCCCATCAGAACATAAGAATGGCCATTCTGGGTCAGTCTAGCCCTATGTCCTATCTTCTGTCAGTGACCAGTTTGAAATGCTTCAGAGGGAATGACCAGAACAGCACAATTTGAGTGATCAGACTCCTGTCATCCAGTCCCAGCATCTGGTAATCAGTGGTTTAGGGACATCCAAATCTCAAAGTTTCATCCCTGACTATTTTGATTAATAGCCATTGATGGACCTATCCTCCATGAACTTATCTAGTTCTTTTTTGACTCCAGTTATATTTTGGCCTTCACAACATCCCCTGGCAAAGAGTTCCTTCCACAGGTTGACTGTTCATTGTGTGAGTGCTTCCTTATGTTTCTTTTTTTTCCTATTAATTTCATCAGGTCTCCCCTGATTCTTGTGTTAGGAGAAGAACGAAATAATACTTCCGTATTCACTTTCTCCACACATTTCAGAATTTTACACACCTCTATCATACCCCCCACTAGTCATCTCTTTCCTAAACTGAACAGTCCCAGTCTTTTTAATCTCTCCTCATATGGGAGCTGTTCCATACCCTTAATCATTTTATTTTATCTTCTCTGTACTCTTGCCAGCAGTTTCTTCCTGACCTCTCTGTTAGAAACTGAATTATTAGTTGAAGCATGGTGGTTTGAGCCCTTCTATTTTCCCCTCTCCTTCTCCCATCTAATGCAGTGTGAGCTCTTCTCATAGAGGTAGGCCTTTCTAAACTCCCACCTTTTGCCTGGGGGTGGAAAACCCACCTGTACTCTTGGGGGAGGCAGAAATTTGCTCAGGAATCACTCCAGCATGCGGATCTCTTCCAACATATTTGTCAGAAGAACCACAGTGTCACTGAAAGATGATGAGATGCTTAACAGAGGAACTCTAACTCCATCAATAACACTCTCCAAGAGGCCCCTCAAACCCTAGTCATTTAGCCCCAAATTAGAGCACTTCTTTCCTTTTAGGTGGTGGCCAATTCTTATGTGAAGTGCAGTGCAAGCCCTGACTGGTCAGTGAGCCATCCATGATGGTCTCTGGGCAGGCCTGGTCTGTCGGCCCAAGATTTCAGGATACAGGCCTGCCACATCCCTGCAGCAGCAGCACATGCCCCCCTGCTTCCAGCCCATGCCAAGGGTCTCTTATAGAGTGGAATCCCCATCCTCTAGTGAGAAAGGAGCTGACAGCAGGAATGCAACTGGGATTTACTGCTAGCTCTCCAGCCAAGCCAGGCTATGAGGCAGTCGAGAAGTTAGATCAGTGATACTCCATCTGAGGCTTTTTAATGTGTCACCTGCAGCTCTTTGCAGCACATGCTGTTAAAACAGTGTGATTTAATTATTAACCAAGCTCCATTATTAATCAATTGTAGCTGATAAAATACTTGATCAGTCACTTTGCTGTGAGAATAACATTATATATAATAATAATATGTGACAGAGCCACGCCTGATGTTTGCCATTCAGGAAGTTCCCCAGATCTCCTTGGGGTTCTCTCCCTTCGAGCTATTATATGGATGCCATCCCAGAGGCATTTTGGATATAGCCAGGGAGAACTTGGAGGAAGGGGAGAACTGGGAGGAAGAGCCCATGACAGGGAAAAATGTGGTCAATCACGTGCTACAAATGAGGGAGCGTATAGCCCGGATCACCCCCATTGTGCAGGAACACTTGGAGAAAGCCCTGAAGAAGTACGAATAGTTCCCAACCTGATGCCAGAACAAAAATCTCAGGCTGCTATAATGATTGAACAGTAACGAGATGTGTTCTCAGCCAAACCAGGCCAATCAACAGAGTTCATATAATCATGAACTCGGGAGCCAGGGTAGCGATGTCTCATAGACTTTAGGGTCAGAAGGGACCAGTACGATCATCTAGTCTGACCTCCTGAAAAATGCAGGCACCAAGACCTCACCCACCCACTCCAGCAATAGGCCACCTACCTATGTGACCCTATCGAATCCCTGAGGCCAAGAGGAAGGAAATAAAGGCAGAGGTGGAAAAGATGTTGGAGTTAGGAGTCATCGAGGAGTCCCATAAGCAGTGGTCCAACCCAATTGTATTGGCACAAAAACCTGATGGCACAACCAGATTCTGCAATGACTTTCGCCGTTTAAATGAAGTTTGGCAATTTGATGCGTACCCCATACCCTCTATAGACAAGCTTGTGGACCGGTTGGGCAAAGCCCGCTACCTAACCACCTTAGACCTGACCAAAGGATACTAGCAAATCCCTCCAGCCCTGGAAGCAAAGGAGAAAACTGCATTTGCCACCCCAGATGATCTATTCCAATATTCCCTTCTACCCTTTTGATTACATGAAGCCCTGGCCACCTTCCAATGCCTAATGGACAAGCTGCTGCGCCCCCACGCCAGCTATGCAGCTGCATGCTTGGACGACGTGGTCATTCACACACCTGACTGGGAGTTTCACCTGGGGAAAGTGGAGGCAGTGCTCAACACCCTGAGACAAGCTGGTGTCACCGCAAATCCATGCAAGTGTGCTGTAGGACTGGCCGAGGGTAGGTTCCTGGGGTTTATTATGGGGAGGGGCATGGTAAAACCCCAGCTGGACAAACTGGAAGCCATACAGAATTGGCCCCAGCCTAACCAGAAAAAGCAGGGCAGGGCATTCTGGGGGGTAGTGGGATACTACAGGCATTTTATCCCCCAATTTGCCTCTAGAGCCAGCTCCTGACAGACCTGATAAAGGCCTGAGGCCCTGAAATGATACGATGGTCTGATGCGGCCAAAAAAGCCTTCATAGATTGCGATCTATACTTCTTGCCCCAGACTTTACTAAGGAGTTCATATTATAGACAGATGCATCTGAGGTAGGATTGGGGGCTGTCCTATCACAAATGGTGGGAGATGAGGAACACTCAATAATGTACCTCAGCCGAAAGCTCCTCCCGTGAGAGCAGAGATATGCGGCGGTGGAAAGAGAATGCCTGGTCATCAAATGGGCCATGGAGGCTCTCCGATATTATTTGCTGGGACAACACTTTACCCTGATAACTGATCATGCCCCCTTGCAGTGTATGCAACGAAACAAGGAGAAGAATGCATGAGTAACCAGGTGGTTTTTGTCCCTCCAACCCTTCTGGTTCACCATATACCACCGGGCTGGAAGTCACCGTAGCATGATGTCCCAAGTTGCCCAGCCCATTGGGATTGTGCTGGGGGGGGGGGGGGGCACGGATATGTGACAGAGCCAGGCCTGATGGCTACAGGAGGTTGGTGGAGGGCAGATAGAGTAGCCTCAGGCCTAGAAAGGCCCTGTTCCCAGGGTAACTAGGATGGGGCTGCTTTGAGCCAATTAAGGTAACGGGCGTCAATTGGAACACCTGACCCAATTAAGGAACCCAGGGTCAGTTACAGCAGCTGATACCAATTAAGAATAACAGATAAAAAGCCCCTGTTGCAGCCAGGCAGCGAAGGAGTTTGGGCGTGTTGTTTGGAGGTGGAGGTAGGAGCAGAATTGGTGTGTGGAGGAGAGCTGACCAGTAGCTATTACTGACAGAACCTAGGTGGTAAAGACAGTTAGGGCAAGTTTGCCCAGATGGGCCTTAGGGCCCCAGGACCAGCGGCCTGTGGGATAGAGAGCCAAGCCCCAGGGTAGGAAGGACTGAGGATCCATAGCACTGGGGATTTGGAGGTGGGAGAACTGTGCCTCAGCTGGCTGCCACTACATGAAGTGCAGGACCCACGGGGACTGAGAGTGCTCCGTCTGCCACAATTATATATATACACACACACACACATATATATATATTTCTCCAGGTGTACTGTTTATATATATGAATATGTTAGGAAATGGAACAATTAATTTGCAGTAAGGAGTTCTTTTGAGTTGTTTTGATCACTAATTTGGTTCCTGAAGCACTAAAGTCAGAGTATCACAGGCCATGATGCTTTCTGGACCCCATTCCGTAACCACTTGGCTTCTGTGATTGGGCGGGGGCAGCACCGCTGCAGACACGTGGAGTGGGAGCCGCCATACCAGGCTATCTGTGGATTTTCTCTCTATCCATGTGAAGCACCAATATTTAATGTGAAGTGTTACTGGTCCAGGAAGGAGATCCTGGTAAGTAAATTATCTGCTTGTGAGAGTTGTCAGGCTTCTCATGTTGGAAATCACCAAAATCCTTTGTTCAATGACAGAATAGGTATCCACAGATAGACAGCCATATCCTTGACCTGCACCTTCTAGAGGTGACTTCTTAGTGCAGACTCCATGCCCTTGTCCTGCTGAGGTTATCTAGTGTTCTGGTTAGTGTCAGTTTCAATAGTGGTTTTTAGTGACGGGTATCAGGACTGGGTGAACCACCAAAGCCTAACAGTTCCTTGGTTTCCCCTATCCACCTCCAATCTGCCATCCTCTTCCTCTCTGTGATAAAAATAATGTTCTTTCTAACAGAATCTGGTTCTTTACTACCTTTGATACGTCACCCCTACCCCCATTTCCCACATCCATCTTCCTCCCCATTGGTGGCAAGACCTTGGGTGAGGTGAGGGTATGTAGCCTCTCTCTCACAGCTGCAATCATTCCTCTGGTGAGAATGCACAGTAACCTCTCTATTCAACCTTACTGCTGCTCAATCTCTTGCTGCCCTGGGGCTGCCCCATATTTTTATCCCCAAGGGTGCAGCTGCCTTCTCAAATCCCTGAGAAGACGAGATTTGCATGAGTCGCCCACAGGAACATGAAAGTGCTAGATTGCCAGGAAGCATAAGGAGAGCTGCTGACACAGCAACAGAATTGAGGGTCAGAAGACAGGCTACTGGATCTCCTGCGAATCGTCTCTTGGATTTAAAGTGGACTAGGGGTGGTTGGCTGGGTGTTGGCTATAGGATGTGAGAGAGATGCTGCGGGGGGTGGGGGGGGGGGAGGAGAAGAGAAAGTTGGTCTCAGTTAGCCTGGATCCCCAAACCATTTTATCCTCTGTCCACATGGGATAAAATCAGATTGAGGGTCATTGCTGTTAACATGGGGTCAGAATGAGGAGATGCAAGATGTTTGGAATACAAACTTGGTTCTGCTGAGAAGTACTGAGATTAAGGCATAGTACAGAGACTTTGCCCCCTATAAGATTCCATGCTGTTCTCATGTCAGCCCAGATATGCACAGCATCTATCTGCAACTGAGGGCTAAAGGTAAGAACTCCCACACTGGGAGGGAGTATAGAAAGAAAAAAAAATTGAAATGATCAAATGAGGAGGAGGAAGGAGCAAACCAATCTTATTTGGCTCAATAACAGCCCTCGATGCTAATAGTTAATCACAGTGGGTAGGAACGTGGGAACACTTTGCCAGGCCATCCACCCCAAAAACACTTTCTTTAAATTAAAAGAAATGGGTGCAATGTTTGCTCATGAAAACGTGAGGGACTCATAGCTAGCTCTGCCTTAATCCAAGCACAGTGCTGTGCACAGATTGCTATCAATATAAATAAAGTCTGTTCTGCAGCTTCCCTGAAAGCTCCAGGGCAGTCATCTCCTACAAGTCAGGTCTCAGGGGCAAAGTCCTGCAATCCCAGGCGTGGGACCTTGTGCTTCCACAAATGAACCTCACTTCTGATCTGGAGAACTTGCAGTTCCAGTCGTGGGCTCCCTGCCAACGCCTGTGCCAGGGCACCTCAGTTGTGACCTGAGCTTCTCCCTCACCACCTATTCTCATTTTGGGACCTCATACCATTTTGCTGCACTCCTCTGCCATTCCTCTCCTGATTTCCCACATGGCCTTGCCAGTGGTACTCCTCTCTTGAGCCTTTCCAGAGCAGAATGGACCAGCTATGTTGTATCATGCAGGTTTTTGCTTTGAACCCTGAGTGCTGCCTTAGGTTTTGAACCCCGTCGCCAGTGAGGTTGGTTTACAGTTCCCAGGGAGCACACAGTGTCCGTACTCTCCACAGAACAAAGCTTGGTTTGTGTGACCTTTTTCTTTCGAGCCTCACCCCAGGCCACACCAGGAGTCAGCCTGAGAACCAAGATTTGAAACTCCCCTGTGCTATCAGATGACCACTAGACCATGCCCCATTCCCTTGGTAATTTGACATTTCTCTAACACACGTCAGACGTGCGTTTTCACCCAAGATAATTCTGCCACTGCTCTCCCCCTTTCCTTCCACCAGAGGGCGATGCTTAACATTCCATATGTGGTTCTTCTGCCTCTCCTACAGAGATGCACCCAACCAGTGTGTCTTTGTGTGTCCTAGCCCCATCATTGCATGCAGGGCTGTGCCTTGGGATTTGTGGGCAGTTTGTGCCACTTTTTCTCCATTCTTGGCTGGTTTTCTGCTCTCTGCCTCTCCCACACACACTGTCCACTTGGATTCTGCTGGTGGCATCTGCTCCAATGTTTGGAAATGCTTTGAAACCGATCAATTAATCTTAAGATTTCAGTAAGATCCGGAACTGATTTACAATGATTTCTGGCAGCAATTATGACTGCATTACACAACCTATGTACCTCAGCCTTGTCTAAGGTGATGACTACAGCATCTCAAAGAAGTTACACTCTGCAAATCCAAGTCATCTGTGGGATGGGGGTGTTGTTTTACTTGACAGTTAAGCAAGCCAGCACAGAGATGGAAGTAGTTTATCCAGTTCCATTTGCTTTTCTGTGACTATTTGACAGAAATCACTACCAAAATCCCGTTGAAAAGGGACCTTTTGAGCAAGGCACCAGGGGTGCATCTACACTTACAAATTAAGTCGACTTAAGCTTGCTTAAGTCGACTTAATTTACTCTGCGTCTACAATACACTTTCCTTAAGTCAACTTAAGCAGCTGCTTAAGTCAACTTAAAGAAAAATTACGTCGACTTTATAAAACCTCATTTTAAGTCGACTTTGCTGGCTAAGTTGACTTTAGAAAGTCGACTTAGCCAGTGTGGACGTGGAGTAGCCCTAAGGGCTCCAGGGCTTCCCCACTGCCCTCCCTGCCAGGGTGGCTGGCACAGCCACAGCCTGGCGTGCCCCCCAAAGGCAAGGCAGAGCCCTGCCCACCCTGCCCCTCTGCCCTGCCAGGGTCCCTGTCTCCCTTTGCCCCATTGTACCAAGGTACAATGGGGCAAAGGCTGAGCCCCCTGGCACTTGGCAAGGGGTGCCCCCCCCGCCACCGTGGACCCGTCCCAGGTCCATCTAGCCCCTACAAGTTGACCTAGGCATCCAGTGTGGACACTAGGTCAATTTTGTAGGGTCCCCTCTAAGTCGACTTAAAATTTGAGTGTGGACATGCTAAGTCGACCTAAATTAACAAGTGTAGACACAGTCCAGAAGTGGCGTGTGCAGCATCCTTTGGATAGCTCCAGGGACTTGAATTCAGCCATCAAGTCTGTGAAAGGACAAGCAGACACCTGTCTCTTATCGGTAACATGGAATGATGCTGTTAGACAAGCCCTGAGCCACAGTGGTACAGGGCAGTAGGCATCTCAATCACACAATGCTCTATAGCTCTTCAGTCTCTGGGGAGCTAGAGAGGAGAGTGCACTTTGCAGTGAGGTGTGAAGAATAGAGAGGGCTTCTGTAGTGTTAATGACGAGAGGCCGCACTCCCAGAGCAGTGGAGGCTACTGTAACTCTATCACTCTTTAATTATCTGGAATTATAGTGCCGTTCTCATCCTTTTTATGTTACGGCGAAGGAAATCAGGGCATACATTAATTATCTAATCCGTATGTAAAGTGTCACACACAATTTTCCCAGAGCAAAAGGTTCCAGCTTTAAGACCTGCATCGTCTCTTAATAACCATGTGTGAAGAAAGAAAATAACACTCAGTCTACGATTATTACAGTGGTTGGTGCCCATTGGTGCTGCTCTGACCACAGCTGGGTTAATGTTCCCATTAGAGAGCCTGAGCTAGGAGAGCTTGAAATGTGGCCTTTAAATGTCCCCTGGCCTGACCCTGGCCTTGCAGCCTGCCGTGAGTGGGAGAGGTGTGGGAATTTGATGTTTTTTGTTGTTGCACTAGTATGACCTAACTCAAAACTAGCTTCAGTTTTACATTTTGCTTATTCACATTTGGAAAAAGAAAAAAAATCCAAGGCCTAACCTGGAGAAGGTGTCCTAAGGCTTCAAAAGCTAGTGATCTAATAAGAAAATCAGATTGCATTTGCTATCCTCATTCCATGATGCTAATATGCATGAATTTATTATTGTTGTTGTTAATTAATTCAAAGGAATCATTACAAGCGTATGCAGTGAAACCTTATTAAGAATAAAGTGAGGTGACTACTGGTTAAAAATGGTTGAGAATTGGTTCAAAATATGAAACAACTTTGCTTCGTCTTCATTTTTGTCTCTTTGGGGTTCATTTTCCATGAATATTCTCACCGGTGAGTTTAGTAGCTGGATGTTTATTAGAACAGTGAATTTCATGAGGATATTTCAGAATATTTGTTGTGAGTGAATAATAAATTCTTAATCACTAGTGTTCATGGTATTAACTGGATTCTAAGTGTCGCACTCAGAAACCTACTATGTTACTTCGGCAACCAATCTAAACAGCTAGAGTTTTGAATACGTACAGGACAAATTGCTTGTTAACAGACTACAGACTAAAGATTTTGCAGGAGGTACGAAATGAGTAAATTCAGATAAATTGCAGAAAATCGTAGTTTGTTTTCAAGCAGTCCATGAGCAGAAGCAGCAGCGAAAATGCATTGAGTAATTATTTGTCACAGATTATTTCTTCAGCTCAGAATGATGCATACACACAAACCCACCAAGAGGTAATAGGGCTAATAATGTGTTAACTGTAGAGAGATCCAACCCCTTGATCCAAACTTCAGGGAAGGTCAGATCAAGATTCATCTGCCATGGTCTCTAATGATCACTGCCCCAGCGGAACGCACCAAAAACAGCACAAGTTAAATGTTACAAACCAGCTGTGGGGATAAAAGGCTTAGAGAACTGGTATTAACGTCTCTCTTTTAGTGTCTATGATTGTCTGCGCCAGTTTTTCGAAACTGGGCAGCTTTGGCAGAGCTGGACAGAGGAACTTCCACGTTGCCTGCCTGTCTCCACAACGAGTGATTTTAGGAGCACGAACAGATAACATTTTTTAAAAAGTAAAAATCTTCTAGGTATATTTTGCAGTGCAATCCTTTAGAAAGCAAGAAAGCTGGTAAGCCCAGTAAGCAAGGTGCTTGATATAGCCCTGCACTAGTGGGGCTTGATAGTGTTTCTGAAATGGCTATAATTGGTATTCCACAAGACAAATGACAGGACCCACAAAGGCCATCACTCCACAAGATCATTCAATCATGTTGCAGACCAAACTCTGGAGATTGCTCTTAATGGAAATGCAGAGCCTGGGAGTTTTTGCTTTAGTAAGGTAGAAGTTGTAGCAGAAAGTGACCTCTTTTGGATAGCATAGTAGCAGCTAATTGTAGCGGATAGAGCTGACAGATGTCCCTAGTTCACACAGCAAATCAGTTACGTCTCTTGATAAATATCAGAGATTCTGCTGTCATCTCTGAGCCTGGCACTTTAACCAGTTGCTCCTAATTCATTTTGTTTTTCAATTTTCCAGTGGGCTAGAGCTATTTTGCTGAAATCATATTTTTTCCCTATGCATGGAAGTATTTTGCCTGTTTTACTCACCACATCCTCCTCTAGCCGCTGACCCTCTTTATTAGGTATCTTGCCTCTGGCTAAGAAGGAGGTAGAGCAGAACAGCCTTTTCCCTGGAGTGGTTCCCTAAAATTGAGAGCCAGAGACTGTCATTTGTCTTTGTCCCTCCTGTGCTGCATGTGTCACCTGCAACCATGTATCTAGTATCTTACTCTCCTACTCACCCCCACCCTCTTCCTTCCAGGAAGCAGACTTTCATTCTGGGTTAGATCTTCCGCTTAATGGTAAAATGCCAGTTTGCTGGGGGCAGTGCTGCAGCAGCCAGACCTTTTTTTATGGGAAATAGCTAGGCAGAGTGCAGAGTGTTTTGTTCAGGATTACAGTATAAGAAAACTGTAGTGAATTTCTTTGTCTTCTTTGGAGAGCCTTTTCCTTCCTCTCATCTGCATGTAGTATCATACTGCAAAATCTCAGGAGAGAGAGGACCGAGAGTCAAGATGCCTGCATTCTAGCCCTAGGTCTGCTACTTACTCACTGTATTTCCTTAGTCAAGTCATGTACATCCATGCCTCAGTTTACACATCTGTAAAATGGAGTAATGATGCTTATCACCTTTGCACATTGTTCTGGGTTGCCAGAATGAAAAATTCTGTTTAAGTATTCCATTTTATTGTAATCTATTTTAGTTCTTCCCAGGTCACTTGTTCTTTTCCTTTAACTTAGACACATGAGCAAATACGTAGCAAGCAATCTGATATCTGTTTATACACTGAACAGTGCTTTGTGTGTCATTTCTCTCTAATCTGTATGTTGTAAAGGGTGTGAACAAAACCTCACTGAAACGCGTGTGTGTAACAACCACTCTTCATGCAAGATAAAAGTAGACTGCAATTAAGCTCTTTTAATGGAATAGACAGTTGCAGGGCCAGCCCTAGATATTTTGCGGCCTAGGGTGGAAAACATTTTCAGCCCTTTACCAGCTGAGATGCCTCCCGCCCCACAAAAAGCCAGCTGAGCAATATGCGACCTCTCTACCTTTGCCCCCACCATTCCTGATTTGGGGCCCAACCAGAAACTGTTACTCAGGGTGACCTCCCTGACCACCGACCCCTAAGGCAGGCCCTGGGTTTCTCAAACAATTGGAGCCACCACCAAGAATACAGGCCACGGCTGAAGTGGGAGTTGAGCCATTTAGTCTGATGGGTTTTTCCCTGGGATCGGAAAGCAAATGCAGGGGGCTTAGAGGAAAGTGTGTGTGTGTGCTTGCACGTGTGTGTGTGTGGGGGGGGGGCACGCAGAAGCAACAGCAGAAACTCACAGAAGAGGCAGGAAGGAAGGAAGCCTCAGAGAAGTTGAGAGAGTGTTTTCTGGAGAGCATGCTGGCTGGAAAGAGGATTGTGAGGAAAGAAACTGGTTGTCCAGTGTTTGTTTCCTACTATGGCAGAGGCTCCCAAACTTTTCAGCATCACACTTCCTTTCTGATATTTGAGAAACCCTCACACTTCCACACCGCTTCTTTACCATCATCAAACCCCCATTTAACAAAAATCCAATTTGTGATTGTACAATTAAAAATAATGATAAATAGGTTTTTTTAATGCAAAAAATTAATAAAAATGTAATTTGAAATAAGAAATAGCAGCTAGAAAGTTCAAAATGCCTTTCATGGTATCAAATTTGAAAATTAAAAATTCTGTACACTGATAAAACAATTTTTTGCTATGAAAATTTCACAGCCCTTGCGCCCCCCCCCCCCTAGGATTTTCTTCCTGCTCCCCCAGTTTGGGAACCACTGTACTATGGTCTGTGGAACAGGACTTTATGAACATTCTTTGCAAGTGAAAAGGGCTGCATCAATGCAATCCCTGACTCCATCATTAATGTCTTCCACTCACATAAACTAGTGGCGGCACCCCAAAGGTCAGTCAGAAGGGGTAACGCTATTTTACTATCCAAGGATGGTGGACCATACAGTCTTCAAAAACAGAAATGAATTATCCCCGCAACCCCTGCCTATTGTATACTGTGTTTGTGTTCACCCCTGCAACTCTGTTACTCACCTGCTCTGCCCCTCTAGAATGTTCTAGAAGTAGGGATCCTGGAGGCAGTGATTGATGGAAAGTCCTGCTTCACTGTTAAAACCATGGTGCCATTGAGTTGGGGGAGATCTGGGTGTACTGCTATGGCACAAGGTTTCTCTTCTGCATGGATGGTCTCTGACAAATCCTCTTAAATCCATGGTTCTAGATAGAAACTCAGGCTTGTTTTCCCTTTTATGGGAGGGTGGGGGAAGGGGAGAAGGATGAGAACGTCTCTCTTCTAGTTCTCCCCCAACCCTCACAAGAGAAGGATTTGGAGGAAGCTGTGAAGTTCTCCAGTCAGGGCAGTAGAAAAATTCGGTTTTAAAAGATACTGTTATATTGTGGTGATGATGGCAAGAAGTAAGGTAATTAGCAAAACAGAAAAAAACCTAAGTAATTTGTGACACTGGCCTGGAAATAATTCGCCATTGGAAATTTGTGTCTGTTTAATAATAATAATAAAAAAAAAAAAAAAAAAAAAACCTCCCACCCCTATTGATCATAAAGTGTTAAGGTCAAATTGTTGTCCTCATTATGTTCCTTTTGTGATGCTCCAGTAGCATGAAGTGCCTGAAATGCCAAATTAGCTACGGAGGAGAAATCCTTCTTGGTGTAGAGATCTCTGTCACCCTTCCAGTAATGTATACCCTAGAACAAAATGTGTCCAGAGTACCCTGCACAGCCCCAGGAACCAGAATACCCCTTCAGAGCCATAGGGAGTGGTATGCAATGTAAGCAGCCCCAAGGCCACCCTAAATTGCACCAAAGGGTTGAATCAGTCCATAGCTAGTTTTACATAAAGAGTATGTCTACACGAGCAATTTAGGTCGACTTAAGGATGCTTAAGACGACCTAAATTACTCCATGTCCACACTAGACTTTCATTAAATTTACTTAAGAAATTCCTTAAGTGGACTTAATAACTTCCCCTCTTTAGGTTGACTTAAGCCTTAAGTCGACTTAATTCCATTGTGGACAGCTATGTCCAATGTTAAGTCGACTTAATAAGGTCGACTTAAAGATAACCACTCTGTTAAGTCAACTTAACAAAGTCGACTAAACTTTTCCTAGTGTAGACATACCCAAAGACACTTTTGTGCATGCACATGCGTGCGCACACACACTCACACTTTCTCTCAGCTCCTGCACTGAGCACAGTTTGACTTGACCAATGTTCCTGACCCTATATGTTGTTCATGTGGTAAGTATGCTTTCAGTATCAGGGTTTCTCTTTTTCTTGCTCTACAGCTATTAAGTTGCTTAATAGGGATAAAAACTCTAGATGAATATTGTACACTTCATAATATGATTGTTTTTATTGGAACTCCCAATATTTGTGATGTCTATGCATTTATTTATTTTGTAATTGTAATCCCACTGTTATCTGGGGGAGTTTGGCTAATGAGTTCAAAGGGGGCATGATTGGGCCAGTGATAAACTATATTGATTGGTCTCAAAAACTGCATTTTAAAAATGTGTTCCAGAACTTCTAGAACTGAAAACAGAGTACTCAACAGCTCTGGGCTCCACCTTTCTACCTAGTTTGTATGACCTGCAAAGGTGCAAGCACATAAATCAAATGGGGAGAGGCCTATAGTGAAAAAAGATGGAATCTGCCCCTGCACTGAGAGAGCCATTAACAGGATTCTGAAAGGGTAGGGGGAGCTGGAGACATTTTCCCCTTGTCCTTCCCCCACCCTGGGTCTGAGCCTGTTCTAAGGGTATGTCTATACTGCAATCATAGTATGCAATGGCAACTCAAGTAAATGTAGCTGAGCTAGCTTTTTTCTAGGTACCCACGTACATGCACTTCAGTGTGGACTGTACAAGCCTGCCCAAAGCCCTGGTTAATTATTCAGGAAACCAGTCTGTGCTGCCGCAGCTTCCCTGCTCCAGACCCCGAGCTAGCTAACGTTAGTTCAGGTATGTCTCCTTGAATGGCACTGTGTAGATGTACCCTGAAGTACCTATCACTGGGCTACCAAAGCACTTGGTATCTGCCCCTGTGCACTGTGTATCATACAGAGCCCAGCTCAATAGATGGGACATCCCCACAAATCCAGAGAAAGACTGGGAGTGAACAGAATTGTTCACAGTCCAACAGAACCACTTTAAGGAACAGGTTCAGAAAGCATGAAGCTGATGAGTCATATTTTTGTTCCACGTTCCAACTGGCTAGCTTTCCCATAGTTCATCTGTTTATGGTGTTGCAGGCAGAGGTATAAGTGAGGCCTCTGATACCGCACGTTAATTAACAGTGGATCTCTGTTTTTATAATGTTATTTCTTTCCCTTTGTTCTTCTGCTCTGTGACGCAGAGGAGAACTGTAAGATTCCATTCTCCCTTTCACCTGGATTTGCTCTGCCCTTTCTGCTGGATACAAGGGATTTGATTGTATTAACTTAATTGGCAAATGTATTGTTCAGACAGCTGTGGCAGAAATGACTTTGGAGTATTAGTCGGCAAGTTAAGTAGCTCATGGAAGCTACTGACACCTATTGCTGCTGCTAGGCTCTGCTGTACCAATTTGAGACCATCCAGCTTTGAACTGGGTTTGGGGCATTTCCAATGCAACCTGGGTTGGAGGTAGACATTGATATTTTGGGGCTAGAAACAAATTGGTAATGACCAGCAAAAATACAGGATGGGAAAAGAGGCACCAAGAAGCATCATGCAGCTTTCTACAGACCTCTTCAGAAAATAATAATATAATCCACCAGGTGGCTTTGAATCTCTGTCTCTCTCTTTGTTACTGGATTTTTGTACTTGGAAGAAATAGATCCTAGGTGGCCTTCTGAGCTGCTCATTCACTTGTATTTCAGTTTACAGATGTAAATATTGGAAGCTAGGATTGTAGCTGCCGTTTGTTCCAAGGACAACGAAAGAAGGAGGATGGTCCAATGCTTAGGCCACAAATCGAGATCTGGGTACACAGGTTCAGTTGCTCGCTCCATCACAGACTTCCAGCCATGGCCTTGGGCATACCATGTAGGCTCAGATTTGGACAGTTTGGCACTTAAATACCTTTGAAAATCTGAACCTTAGTCATGCCGTGCCTCTGTTCACCATCCATAAATGGTGGCCATAGCACTTTTCTCCCTTATGAGGCTGTTCTGAGGATAAAGACAGTAAAAAGTACAAGACACTCAGGCCCAAACTTTTAAAGATATTTAGGTGTTGCTCCATTCAGCATTGCAAGGTCTAAGTGACCCATTTTCAAAATGACTTAGGCAACTGTGACAGTCAATGGGACGTAAACTCTTAAGTCACTTTTGAAAATGGGCCTAAGCAGCTAAGTTACTTAGGCTTTGAAATGCTCAGTCTAAATACCTTTTAAAATCTGGACATCAGATATTATGGTAATGGGGACCATATAAGCTAGCTAGGTATAACTTGTTCCATGATGCTCTTTGAGTGAAAGGCAATGAGTATAATGTTCAGCCTGTTAGTGATAAAAGCATATTTTAATGGCAGTTCACGATGGGGAATGCAGCCACCTGTGGTGTTTATAGGTTGTGTGAGCATATAGATATTACAGGTAGCTCCTTCAAAGATTCAGATGCTGCGCACCAAAACAGAGAGACAAGCTGACCCAGAGGCCATTCAAGTATTTACTCAAGATTTTGTCACCCTACCTCTTTACCAAGCTGACTCCCATTTCTACTAGAGCCTGTGTCTTGTCGACAGAGTACATAGTACATGACATTTTAGCGTATCTGATTGTTGCAGATCGGGTGCATGCGTACCTATATTATTATCATTATTACTTGATATTAGTCCTCTATTGATGATCAGTCAAAGCCTGGTGATTCCAGTTAGGGATCTCACCTATAATCAATATTATTCGAGACTTTTTGTTAAGATAGTTCCAGCCCCAAGCAATGCAACATCTAGTTTAGACAGACACAATGCCGTTAATTAAGAATTAGGCAGAACAAAAGGAACAGGCACTTGCAGAGTGATCAGCATCTGGAAGCCAATTGACCAGTGAGCATGTGTTTAAAGGAAGGTCTTAATGAATTGGAGAACAAAGGCTTTTGCAAGCAAGGTAGCTACTGATGCCAGTGGGGGCATGGAAGAAGCACTGGAACAAGTAGGGTCCAGTATGTCCAGCATCAAATTTATTTCCTGAAATCAAAATTCTTAAAGGCTTAGGTCACGTTGCAAGGACTTTTGTGCCCCAGTTTCTCTATCTGATAAATAAAACAGGGACATGACTTGTCCAAAATCATCCAGCAGGCTACTGGGAACAGAATTTGTGTCTTCATCTAGACTAGTGTCCTCTCCACAAGACATTGCTACCGCCCATGTATGGTGAGACTCACCTTGTTTCACCCCGACTGTAAGTTTTATTAGTCTTTAAAAGTGCCACAGGTCTCCTTGTTTGTTTTACAAGTTTAAATGTGCTCAACAAAGCCTGGCCGTAATTGGCAATTCAGATTTCAAACTCTGCTCCCAGCTGGTTCTAGATGCCTATGGACTCTGCATCTTCAGTGTCCCCTGCTTCTTAGAAGGACCTCAATAAAGCCTGGGTTTTGAGGTGGATGAAACTCCCATAGTCTTGTGACAGGTGTAAACATCCCTGTCTTGATGTCTGTGACCTCAAGTTAGACTTGACCATGAGCAATGTACTTCATTTTTCTTTTGAAAGAAGCAAATTTCCAGCAGACCATAAGGAGGGACAAGAAGAACACCAAAATCTTTTTAAAATTGTATCGACAGCCTCCTAGAGAAAGGTGCCAATCCAGAAAGAATCGTCCCCTTCAGTCAAATGTGGCTTTAATGAAAAACACATATCCACAGGCTTTCTTTCAGCCTCTATTATTAATGTGACCTTTACTCAACTGCTTCCCTCTCTTTTTGATTTCTGTGAATAAATGTAATTAGGAGGCTGTATGAGATGCAGCTGAGCTTCAGCAAGGAGCTCTGATGCTGGGTAGGAGAGTGAGATGTTGCCTAATTAACTCCTTCAGCAATGCAGATATAGGGACAAGTGGAGGATTTCGTCATGACTGACACTACGGGGAAAATAGATCCTTTTTAACAATCGGATTGATGAGGAGAAAATTCTCCTGTAGTGGGTGGCACTTGTGATGAAAGAAATCATAATCTCATGTGCGCCATTTAAAAAAAAGTGTTAATGCAACTTTAGGTCTGACTGAGAACTTGAATACTTCAAAGTCAGAAAATGCAGAATTAAGGTTAAAAGCTCTTCCCTTTGAAATGTTTTCTCTTTATAGCATTGTAAACTGTCAGCTAATGCAATATCTAACAAAAAATTAAGTTCAGTATGCAATCTTACATAAGAAAGTCACAGACCACTACTTGTCTTAAGACTTGGCTTGATTGTTCAGTTCCAATGAAACCTATGAAACAAGCTAAGTTGTGTTGGGTTTTTTGTTGTTGTTTTTTTCAGGTGGGTGTGTAGAAATCATTTGTGTAGTTAAAAGTTTTGATTGTTTAAAGATTAATGGCCTAAGATTAGAAACGACAGTTTGAGGCCATCTTGCTATCCTTTAATCCATCTATATAAAACTGCATGAAAATAAGGTGCATATAGACCATAATGGTGCTGATTTTAGACATTATGGGATAGTTTCTCTAGTCCAGTGCAGATGGGGTGCGCAAGGAGCCAGTTGTGGTTCCCTGATCCTCAGTCACCCTTTTCCAGTGCAAATTAGAGCTGCACCAAAACATCTTACATGTACACTGCTAAGTTCTCTTAGGGACATTCCACAAGTGGATAATTAGACATAACTGCCCTCTGCTCTGATAGCACCCTCTTCCCTACCCTTCCCATGGATGCTCCCAAAAGACCCCATCTCTCATTTTATGCTGGGAGTGAAGAGTAGCTGGCAAAGGAGTTAGTGGCCAGTTCCCAGATACAGGTGGAATTCTTTACTTTCCTTCTCTGGCTGTGTTAAGGCTACTTTGAGCCACTTACAGGTGATGTGAGCAGGTGAGAAAAATCTCACCCTGTATCTTTAACACTATTGAGTCATTTCTCTTCAAACTTGGCTTGTCCTTAAAAGGCTGATCCTTAGCTCTGAGGTGCCTTTACTGGGTAATAATTTTTTTTGTAGTTCTGAAACTTTTTGCATCTGGGTATCTCAAAGAGGCTAGCAAACATTAACTAATTAAGCCTCCATCACAATGCAGCTGTAGTGTGGGAATTGTGGGCCATATGCTCCTTTATATCCATGAGAAAGGACAGAAATAAGTTGGAATGTATATTTTTACTTTGAAACCGTGGGGAAAAATAGATTTGTAATTTTGACAAAAGATTTGTAATTTGGATTTTCCATCGTGTCTGTGGAAGTTAAATGCACAACATGTGGATGATGAACACTGAACTCCTTTAGGCACATTGGAAAATGCCACTCTGAATAACTATTATTCTTTCCAAAGATCCAGCTTTATTAGAGAGTGCTAGCCTGTACAGGCTTTGTCCCTCCTTCCTTTTTGCTTCAACCAATCAGCCCCCTGCACTGTCTTTTTGTAGTCCTTCCCTCCCCCCAGTACTCTATTTTCTTTCAGATATTGGGATAGATTTTCAAATGCCCAAAGAGGAACTTAGGTGGCTAATTTTGTCAATGGGAGTTGGGTTCCAAACTCCTCTTGTGTTTTTGGAAATCTACACTACAGTATTGTTAGGTGTTACTTCTAACCAGAGTGGGGAATAACTTTAGACACCTAGGCTAGTCTACACCAGAGATCTTCAGTGGTACAGCTGTACTGTTGTATGGTCTCCCATGTAGCCATTCTATGCCAACAAGGAGGTCTCCCGTCAACATGATTAAACCACCTCCAATGAGTGGCAGGAGCTATGTCAGTGGGAGACGCTCTTCTGCTGACATAGCTCTGCCCACAACTGCGCTTCTGTTGGTGAAACTTATGTCAGTCAGGGGTGTATTTTTTCACATCCCTAACCAACACAATTTTGGTGACAAAAGTGCCAGTGTACACATAGCCTAAGTATCATTCTTTTGGATTGACAAGTTCCCTTTAAAGGTGATCTGCCAAGGACATAAAACTGGGATTGTGCCAGGTTTTGCCTCTTTATGATGGAGAAAGAAGGCCTGACATGCTTCTGCCAATTGTATTTTGTTTTTTCAGGTTTTCTTCATAACATAATGAAACTTTAAAAAATGTCACAAGCCCAATTTTTAAAATTTTCTTTGTAGGTCACCTTCCAATGCTCATAACTTTTGAAACAGCTGATCTGATTCTCTTCAAATGTGTCGTCTTCTGTAGAAGTCATCAAGACTTAAAATTAAGTGTGTCTCTAATGCAGCCAATAAGCAATATTGCTAATGGTGTCCTTCCTGCAAAGAGTATCCCCAATAGCTTTGCAGAATGAAATAACACCAGAGCAGAAGGAAAGAGAAATTGAGATGGTGACAAAATGTTTACATCTGACTCTGTAAAACAGGATACTCAGACAAAATGGATTCAAAAGAATAAGATCCTTAAACCAGCTGTAGTGAAAATGTGTGAAGGAGTGAAAGAGGGATGGATGGTCATAAAGCTTGATCTACACTCAGAATTGCACCAGCTAACTAGAGGTGTGATTTTTAAACCAGTTTAGTAAACCCAATGCAAACCTTTGTGTGGACACTCCCAATTTGGTTTAAACCAGCCTTATTTCAGTGTACCTTAAGTTGCTTAGGAAAGGTTTTAAGATAAACTGCAAAAAGCTACTGTCAAAGCAAAATAAGTGTGTCCACAGAGAGAGGTTTGCAACAGTTCAATTAAAGCAGTGTATCTAAGCTAGTACAAATTTTTTTGTTGACCATCCCTTCAATAAACAGGAAAGAGAGTAGAGAAAGCACAAGCTAATTTATTAGACTAGAGATGACTATTCATACAAGGAAAAGGACAGGCTTCATGCATATGATTAATGCCAGGGTTAGTCATCCAAGGTTTAAGCAAGGATCATGCCTAGTGAAAATCATTCTTGCCTATTCCATTCACCATTCTTGTGTCATGCATGGCACTTTGGCTGTAGTGAGGGACACCCAGCATGGGCCTAAGACTGTTCAATCACTGACTGTAATAATGCGCCTCCCCTGCCCCCCCCCCCCTTGTCTCTGCTTCAGCTTCACTTAGAAGCAACCTCTTGAAGGGCTGTGCTTGTAACAGAGACATCTGCTTATTCTACTTTCATACAAAACCCTTTTCTTCCACTACATATTCTTCCTCAAAATGTAACCTTTCAGGGTCGAAGCTTTATAAGCTTGGTCTTCCCCAGAAGAGAATATCTTTGGGGGAACATGTGAAGAAAATACACTTGCTGTTTTTGATATTACTTGGGGGGGGGAAAGTCTGTGTGTTCCAGTCAGCTAGGCAATGGTTCAGTCATATGCACTTCTGTGCCTGAACAAACTGTTGCTGTTCTGATTCATCAGTGAGGATCTGATCCTGTGAGGTGCTGAGCATCTTCAATTTCTGTTGAAGTCCACGAAGGCCAGATCCTCAGCTGATGTAAATGGATGCAGCAGTATGGACTTCAGTGAATCACCACTGGTGATTTACACCAACCCAGGAGCTGGCCCCAAGAATTGAACTAACTGGATGAGGATCAGCTACTTAGCTCTTTGCCTTATTTGAAGATATTTGATTTTCAAATAAAGCAGGGAATATTTAAAAACTGTGCTGAGCAAGCATTACGCTTTGCTTATTGATTTTAGAAAGCACTTTGATACCACAGTGAGGAGCATAGTGTAAGTGCCTCAATCGCTAGATAGAATTAATGTTTGCAAAGGGCTTTCAGATCTTTGGGAAAAGACGCCAAAGAAGTTCACGATGTCACTATAACGGCAGAAATTGGAGTTCGCTTTTCAGGCCAACACTGAATTAGGAAACTGATCTGTGGGGAATAGGAAGGATGACTCAAACCTTATACAACTGGGGAAGTTATTGAATTCTGGACACCTAAGTCTAGCAACCAGTGCATCATAGGACTGGAAGGGACCTTGCAAGTCCACCACACTTATGGCAGGACCATGCATATTTAAATTAACCCTGACAGGTTGTTTGTCTAATCTGCTCTTTAAAATCTCCAATGATAGAGATTCCACAATGTCCCTAGGCAGTTTATTCCATTGCTTAGCTACCTTGATAGTTAGGAATCTCCAAGCCACCCTTGCTGCAATTTAAGCCCATTGCCTCTTGTCCTGTCCTCAGAGGATAAGGAGAACAATTTTTCTCCCTCCTCCTTGTAACAACCTTTGATGTATTTGAAAACTGTTCTCATGTCTCCACCCTCGGTCTTCTCTTCTCCAGACTAAACAAACCCAACTTTTTCAGTACTCCATCATAGGGTGTGTGTAAATTACATAACTCCAGTATATACTTTGGAGATTGGCAATGGCTCCCCAATGTGGCTTTATGCCACGCACAAGTGTCAGTGAAGTCCCTGGATCTGTCTGGGTCCATTAAGTTGGTACCAAATACCCAGCACAGTTAATGGTGAAGAACCAAGAGGGCCCTGCCTAGCCTGAGCAACAGTGAGATCCCTGAATCAGTACCAATTGGTATGGAGGACCTGGAAGTGCTAGCTCTACAGAACTGCTGCCTAAAATGGCTCTGTGCCCATCATGGATGTTACAGAATATTCAGCAGATCCAGCGTAGCATCTCTCTCCTGATTTTTGCTCATCTGAGGTAAAGGGTTCATAAATTCAGCCAGTGAAGTAAATAGAAGAAGTAGGGCTAAGTGGCTGAAAAGCTGGAGGATGATCGAAAACATGCAAGTTCAATAGTTAATGGATGTAAAAACAACGTAGATTGAGGCAGAGGAGCAATAACCACAGCCGCCTCCTCCATTCCAATCCAAACCAGGGTATCTATGAGGCCTGGGCTCCCTGCCCCACATACCCCAAAGAATTAATTGTCCAATTCAAGATCATAGGATTTTGTTCATTACTTGGCATTCAAGGCCAATTAACTCCTAGTATTACTGTGAGCAAAGGGCTCCTCTCGCACTCCAGCTGGAAGCTCCTATTAAGGCTGCAGTATCATTTTAAAGACATTAGAGGCTGTGACATTCTCCTCCTGCAATCTGGACTGATGTGCGATTGTGTCACCCCAATACTCCACCACAGGACCCTGACTTACCCTGCTTTGCTGGGTGAGCTCTCACACCTGGGCTTGCTCAGGCACAGCCTCCAGTGTGTCCCTCAGGCAGCAGAAGTGCGCTTACATTAGCCACTCACGGGATGGACCTGCAACAAACACCCCCAGTTTCAGAGGCAATCCTGGGAACTTCCATCTTGCAGGGATCAGGACACCTCACTGATCACTGCAAGCTCACTTACACGGGTCTGTCAATTTGACAAAGAACTTGATATGCACCAGCTTTTGATCTAAGTCAGGTGTTCACACATGCTCATCTAACATCTCATTGCTGTAGATAAAACAAACATAAGTTTATTAATTAAAACATGATTTTAAGTGAATATAAGACCAATCAATGCAAAATCAGATCATTAATCAGTCAAGGAGATAATCACAATTCAATAAAAGATAACGTGCATTCTAAACTAAAATCACTGCTTCAATTATGTTCAGCTTACAGGCCTGGCTATGATAGTCTTCAGCCAGACAATACTCTGTGGATAGGTATCAGTCCTTGAGGTTGCTTGCAAGATGGAGTCCTTGGAAAAAAGCCTCAATCAGTTCAAAGTGTGTCTTTTCCCCTCTTTTCATCCCCCTCCCCTCCTCAGCCTCTCTTCTTGTGGTCAGCTGACCCTTTTTTCCCTCTCCCGACAAGGCACTTGAACTCCATTGTTTTTGTATACACACCTCAACTGGGTGTATCAGAACACAGCTCTGTTTGTCTGCCTCCATTTCAGCCATGTGGAATACACTGGAGACCTATGTCTCATGTCTGTACACATTTATGCAGAGCCGGCCTGACCATATAGGCGAACTAGGCGGTCGCCTATGGCACCAGGCTTTAAGGGGCACCAGATTAGATGGAAGTGGGGTTTTTTCCTATTTTTAAATAAACATATTTATACAGTATCTTTTATAAATGAAAGAATCACCTCTCGATGGAAGCGCCAAAATTACAGTTCGCCTAGGTCACCAAAAACCCTTGGGACGGCCCTGCATATATGAAGTTGCAGGAAACATACTACCATAACAGTGATGCATAGCGTGCCATGAACATTCCAAAAACACATCCCATGACATGCTTTGCATTAGACCACACAGCTACATTGCAATAGTGAACAGAAAAGATACACACCTCACATCACAGGGGTGTGCGGGGGTGCAGCACAGCACATGGATGTAAGAGAGAGTGCCTGTTCTCTTCACCCTTCCTCTTCAAGTGGGCTCAGATTGACATGGATCTTTTGTACGGCTCCATCCATATAATTTGCATTCAGTAAAGAAGAAAGATTTTTTTCATTCTCCTGTAGGCTGGATCTGAGATAGAGGTGATGCTGGTGGGCAGAGGAAAGTATTTTCAAGAGTTCGCAGCCACTTTCCACGTTCCTTTGGTTGAAGACTCACACCCACAATTGGTTGCTTCAGTCTGTAAACTAAGAGTGCTCTTCGATTCCTTGCTGAGCTTTCACATAGAAACATCTGAGAGTAATGCTTTCTGCCATTTCCAGTCAGCTCAGAGACTCAACCCATCCTGGGGAATGAAAACCTGGTCTCAGCTATTCTCCTCTTTGTCACTACCCATCTGGAGTACAGCAACACCGTATATATCTGGGCATGAAACCTTTGGTAGTGAGAAACTCTAATTAGTGCATAACACCACAGTAACATCTCCTCAAAAACACAAGCTACCACAAGCATGTCAGACCTGTCCTTCACGCTCTGTGTTGATTTCCCACAGAATTTCAGATCAAGTTCAAGGTCTCAGTCCTTCTTTTCAAAGCACTTGGGCTCAGGATACCTAAAAAGCCATCTAAAGCTCCAAAATGAAGATTGATTACTCTGGTACATTGAAACTCTCTATGCCGGGTGTGAAGCTTGTCTGTGCAAGAGACAGAAATGTCTCTGAAGGTGGTCTGAGTCTGTGGAACGAACTCCACCAGGAATCAAAGACCATCACAAATCTCATCACTTTCTGCACCAAATGAGAGGAGCAATTTCATTGAACTAGCCTTCTCTAACATTAATACATAGCAACAGGTATATTTATATTAACAAAACCAAAAAGCCTTCCAAAACAAACTTCTGCACTGCACATGGGTTTTCCTCTGGGGAGAAGATATGAGAACAAATGTGTGGCAGCTGTTAGTCATGTAGCTTAATGAACAGCTAGAAGGCATACAGATACTATGGTGATGGGGTCTGGTCTAAAACCTATAGAGAATAGAATAGGGCCACAGGCTCCTAGGTAATATAAATAATACCTAATAACAACGAGGACATAAACAAAATATTGAACAGCAGCTTATTAAACGTCAGCCAAACTGTGCACTGAAAAAGGAAAGGGTCCTGTGAAAAGAAAGGTATATGATCATTTAATTAGTGACTGTAGCACAAAGCATATGCACAAGGTGAGCAAGTTAAGCTGCCACAGGTAACCTTAATTTTAGCATTTCCGAACTTTTGAGTGCTTCACTTTGCAGCCTTAACATTCTTTTAACATAGTTTTTTGTGTAACATATATATGTGTGCATGTAGTTTTCTGCATCATATGCTCAGTTCTAATTACATATGGACTGAGCAAATGATGCCAAAGGAAAAAAAGTCCGTCATTACTTTGAATGTTTTAATGAATTTGCTTCAGCCAGGCTCTCGCCCCTTTGAGTTAATTTTTTGAAACTGCTGAGCACAACCAAGTTTTCTGGCAAAAAATGTTTGCAGGAAGTGGATTTCAAAGTCACAGGTGAGTACTTGCAGAAACTGAACTGTCTACATAGATACTTGCACCAGAAAGGTATGTGTGCTCTCACTCAGTCAGGCAATGGAAACAAGGCTGTATGGCTGTTCTGGCCACTCACAGCTAAGCAGCACAACTTGAAACAGCAATATACGTCATCAATCCCCAGAGGAGGTTTAAAAAGAAAATTAGAAAAGACAACCATGAACAATACAATATCAGATTTCTAATAGCAAGTGCAAGGCAATCGACAGCTGCTTATGGATATTCCGCAAGCAGGAAAGGGGTAAATTCACTGTATAAATTACTCATTAAGAATTATTTGTTCCAATTTAGTACACGTGTATATATGTGCTTGTGTGTATGTACAGTATGTGTGTGTGTAGATATACAAAATAATCACCCAGACTTCAGTGGAATCCTATTTTACAGTCCTTTACCCTGCTCAACATAATGCATTAGGATATTTTTCCTCCTTTTTAGATCTAATCACAGTTAGCAGTGCAGGTTGAACCGTTTCAAGTGTTTTCTGTCGTCTTATCCGGCTGCCCTTTTAATGTTGTTATTGAACGCCAGGGCTTGTGTTGATTTGCATGCCATTTTGCTTTTGATCTCCATGGCAACCGCTACCAAATGGCCTGAGAATAATAGAAGTGCTTTTTGGAGCTGCAGGCAGGCTCTGTGCAGAGCGCTGACATTGGAGGTTTTTAAAAAGAAATAAATAAAATTAAAATTAAAATGGTTATTGGAACAAGGAACCCAGCTAGCAAAGCTGTACATTCCCTCTCCTTCCCACTCCCTTTCTTGTCCCTGCATCATATCCTGTTGTTACATTTGAGACATGCAGCCACTTTAAAAAAAAAAAAAAAAAAAAAAAAAAAAAAAGTGGATGCACTTGGCAAGGGCTGTAATAAACGATGAACAGGCGTGGTTCCCACTTCTGGCATCCGAGCTTCATATGAAGCTGCACTATTGTTCCAAGGCTTGATTTTTATTTATTCCATCAGTAAGAGTCCACAGTCTTCAAACCTCTTGATGGCTTCTTTAAAGGAGGAGGGAGGGTTGGGAAGCTGCTCACAGGTTTGTGAGAGATTAAACGACTTTTGCTATACTTAGCTTTCCTTACAGAGGCAGCTGTGCTGCACTGCTATTCTTCTTCTTATTTAAAGGGCAAAACGTTTACGCAGGTTTTTAGGTCCTTGCAATGAAGCATTCCCCAAGATGATTTTTAATGTCTGTGTTCGCCTGTCTTCAGCGAAGTATCTTCTTTCGATCCAGATGTGCTTTCCCTATCGCAATATCTGTAAATGAGCAGAAGGATGGCCTGATGGCTGAGGCACTGGACTGGAATTTGGGAATTCTGGGTTGAATTCCTGCCTCCGCCCCCGACTTCCTCTGTGACCTGGAGCCAGAGCCTTGGCTCCCAATCTGTGCAATGGGAATAATATTTCTTTTCTCCTGCCCTTTGCCTGTGTTTTCCATTTAGATGATAAGCTCAGAGAGGAAGGGAGTGTCTCTTACTGTGTATACATCCATTGCCTCACACAATATCACCCTGATCTTAGTTGAGGCTTCTAGGTGCTATTCTCGCATGAATAATACTAAAGTGCGGCACTGTGGGAGCATTAATCTAACAATAAACCTCCATGAACAGCTGGGGGTGTCAATGCTCCCAGTGCATGTCATCTGCTTCCCTTTCCAAATCTCATGCCACAAATAGCTTAGAGGGATAGTGGCCTGGACTCTGCCGTGTGTCCCACACAGCTCTGTCAAGTCAATCGGGTTGCACTAGAGTGTGTAAGCAGACGGCACAATTAAAGGGATTTCACTAAAGATTTGAACAAAAACCAGAGAGTCCTCAAACGTCAGTGAAGAAACCCAGTAAGAAACAGGGAATAAAGCCATGTGGATGAGGGTACCTCTACTCAGCCAGTGGCTGCCCGTGGCAGTGAATTCTGGGTCCACGTTGATACAGACGCAGCCTCCACGGGCTTAGCTCCTTGCACTACCACCGTAACAACAGCTGTGTAGA
>ML685815.1:3932252-3948337 GCA_007922175.1 Pelusios castaneus | reverse complement strand
CTCTTCTTTCGCAAAGGAGCATTCCAAGGGTGAATGCTCCTTTGCGAAACAAAGTGCACGTGTGTATGCGAGAAAGCGCTATATTTATAGCGCTTTACTTGTCCCGCAATAACTTATTGTGGGACAAGTATGCTCGTGTGTACATAGCCATATACTCTGAGGCACCCTCCAAGGTCCTATGGCAAAGTCCATTGAAGTCAGGGAATGAGCCATAATTATAGCCCATGAGGTCCTTTGTTTCATAGGAAAGGGGTGATCAGGCCCTCCCCTAGTCACGTAGACTGTCTGCTGAGTTGTTGATTACCACTGTCTTAATCCTACAGTCTAACAACTAGATAACTACTTGTTTACTACATAACTTTACAAAGTACCCTTAAGTTGTTTGGGGGCCTCCATTGCCCACTATTGTTATCCCATCACACTATCTTCAATTTGCCTTACACAGCTATTTTCAGCATGGGAGCAGAAGCTCGAGTCTGTTGACCTGCGTTCAGAGGCTCACTGCTACAGAGAGTGTAAACACTCTCCTAGAGGCAATGGTGGCTCACTCTGTGCTTAGTGTGTCTCTTGTCCCAGTTTTGGCTTCATTTGACAGAACTTATAAGTTTCTCCTTTCCACTGCCAGCCTCTTTCTCCCATGAACTTCACAGCCTACTCCCCTCTCCTCTTTTAAACTAGAGCGAGGCCCATCGTATAAAGGCATCTGCTTCTGTTATTGAGCGACCAAGACAGGAGGACTGGAAGGGAGAATGGGACAAGAGCTGATGGCAGAGGTGAAGGGCAGGACTGAATGGAAGGAAATTCATGACTGCTTTTTGCTTTCAGACTGTCTCCCAGATCCCAGCAGCTTTCTTCTCGCTTTCAAACAAAGTAACTGCTGCAGCCAGATGGAATGCGAATATTTTGGAACCCATTGGGTCATGAGCAGGCTTTAGCTACTGAAGGGAAACAACCAAAACAGCATTTCCTTTCAGGGCAGTCGAACAAAACACCAGAATTCAGTTGCTTATTGCGTGGATTTGGCACTGTTGGAAAGAGCGAGTGTAAATCTCTCTCGGTTTGGAGTGGTGCCCAGTGAAGAGCAGATAGGGTGCTGAGGATGCTGTCCCCGTGGAGCCAGAGTTCTGGAATGGCAATGTGATCATTCTGGGCTCTGTCTGCCCTGCCAGCTGAATAGAGTCTGCCAAGTTCCGCCCCACGTCCTCCCTCCTTAATTAACATAGCAACCACAACTTTGTTATCCTGCGCATGAAATAAGGCTAATGAATCATGTCGTACTTTGAAGCCATGTTAGATTTGAAGTTGACACAAGCTTTTACCTCTATGTCACTCCGCCCCCTCATTTTTTCCCCTCCCTCTCTTCCTCCCAACCCCTAACTTAAGGCAGGGCCATCTCACTGTTTACCTGTCATTCAGCTGAGGAATTTGCATGTGAGTTAAGCTGTTAGCATGAGTAATTACTGAGTGGGTCAGTGACTCCTCCCAGCAAGCCAGCGTTAAATGCTTTGCCTAGTGAGCAATGTCTCTATTGCTGTGGAGCTGGCAGCTTGCAATTGGGGAAATGAATGCAAACTATGACTCAGGGCTAATTGTACTCTTTCACTATCGCTCGGGCATATGCTGCCAGCTTAATTAGAAAAACAGACTGGTCCCTCAAAGCGTGAATGAAAAGCTGCACAATCAGTACATTCAGGTGAGAGGTTGGAAAAAGGGCAGAGAGGAATCCCAGGGCTTTCCAGCTCTAAGATCCACTGTTGTCATCAGCAGAGGCTTCTCCTGCAGAGTAAGAGTGGCAATTTCAGGAAATAGTTGATAAAACATTAATGTAATTTTTTCCGCTATTGATAAAGATAAGACGACTTTCCTATTTGCCTCAAAAAGGCCAATGGCTTTCCATTCAGCATCTCAGTTCGTAGATACAGGGCAGCAGCAGGAATTTCTACTCTGCAGGACGGCTGTAGGGTATTTTATTACAGTCCTAGAACTTGGCCTTGCCTACTTGGAGAATTTGCCCCCCTTCTCTCAACCTATGGGATTTATCTGGCTCCCATTACTGTAGTATCTGAACGCCTCACACCTTTAAAGTCTTTATCTTCACAACTTGCCTGTGAGACAGGGTAGTTCTACTCTCCCCATTTTACAGAGGGGCCCTGAAGCACTAAGTGACTTGTTCAAGGTCCCACAAGAAGCTCTTAGTGGAACAGGGACTTGAGCCCCGGACTTTTTAGTTGCAGTCTAGCACAAAACCCACTAGGCCATCTTTCCTCTGTAAGCAATTTCTAACCACTGAGACACGTGTAGAGAAAGTAAGCTGCTATTTGTACTGGATGACCTTATACCAGTTTCACAGTGGCCAGTGATCGTTGGAACTGAGGTAAATTCCCAATATAGACAAGTCTTTACTGATGGAAAAGACCTGCTGGATCTTCTGATGTCACTTGACATTTATTGTATAGATAACTGTCTATCACTCAGTAGCTGATCTTCAACTTGGGTAAAGATTATTGAGGAGGTTGTAGCAATAAGTCGCAATTCTCTTCTTTGATCTGGTTTTACTATGTAAAACCCCACTGACTTCACTGACATTATTCCTGATTTACAGCAGTGTAAATGAGAGGAGACTCAGGCCCGGGGTATCTGGTTGCTTTGTATCTTCTTGACACTTGTAAGTTGTCCATCTAAATACAAACCTGAGCGTGGTATAGCAGGGGTTGCTCTGGCAGATGATCTCCTCCTGGCAGTGGATGAAGATCAGATGTTCATGTAATTAGACCTGTAAGATGCTTTAAGTAGTGTTGATAATGGAGTGTTGTTGATCTGTCTGTGGACCCTAGTATTATGGTAGTACTTCAGTGGCTTCACTTCTCTCTCTCTGAGTGGTCCCAAAGCACAGTTCTGGGCAATTACTCTTTTTTCCCCAAGGTTTCTTTCACATGGATTTCTACAGGGTTCCATCTTGTCCCCACTTTTGTTCAATACACATATTGGGCCATTGGAAAGATTAGTCAAGATTCATGGACTGCTCTGTTTTCAGTGTACTGATTACACTCAACTCTGTCCATCAATTTTATGTGATACAGGCAGTGCTCTTGAATGTCTGGCCCCATGGTTGGTAGAAATTGGGATAAGGATGAGGGCTAGGTGGCTGATGCTTAAAACAGATAAGACAGAAGTGACATGGTGCAAAATTTCCCTAATAGAAATGAAAGCTCATGAGAGAGCACAATGTGCGTGTCTCATCAGTAACAATCTGTATTGACTGGAATACAAAATGGCTGTCAGAGTCTCCAATCAACAGAATCCTTTGACATTTAAAGGTGCAGTATATAGAAAAAATTAAGTTATATACTGTATCTTTTATACACAATATCTTTTGTGCACCCTTGATAGATCAGATAATCTCTGAATAAACCCCTCACATAAAATCCTCTGGAGATTTCATTTTTCTTGCTTCACAAGACTGTATTGAATGTTATTCAGTATAAACCTGTGCACCATAGGTCACTTCTTATGTGGCATATGTAGGCTAAAATTTACATCTTTTTTAACGGAATGTTTGTTCTGAAAATAAATCACAAGCATTACAAACAATTACACTTTAAAAAAGAGCCGCTCTAAAAGCCCAATTTTTAAACAATTGGATCGTGAGTGTAATATGAATGTAGTTAAGATGATAAATGGAGCTAATTTTCTCCCTCTATTAGCCCCTTTCATATGCTACTTACAAATGCCAGTCAAACTCAGCAATCCTTTCGTTTTATTATTCTGTGACAGGGTGGTTGGATTAAAAATACATAATCGCATTTTGCAAGTTGGATCTATATGTGCAATTCCTGTGTCTAATTTTGGTCTGCCATTTGCTATCCACAGGAGGAAATATGGCTTGTGGGTAAAATCCCAGTGCTTGACTGGTGGTCAGGAGGACAGTGCTGTTTCTCGTGCTGCCAGGCCTGCCAATCTCCCCGTGTGCCCTGGAGCAAGTCACTTCATATCTCTGCATCTTGGTTTCCTAGCTGCAGAATGGGGGATAACGATGCCTCTCTACCCAAGAGAAATGTTAAGAGAAAAATAATTCCATTGTTGTTTTCAAAGCACATCATTGAGATCATCCAATGGAAAGTGCATTATATTATTCATTTGGCCTTTACCAGTGTCCCTTGATTCTGCACCTATTAATGAGCCCCTTCTCGATTCACTTAGTCCTGTTCAAATCAAAGAGCAGTAGCTGCAGCTGTGCACAAAGGGTCTGTCTACACTTGCAAGTTAGGTTGACTTAAGGATGCTTAAATTGACCTAAAGTATGCCGTGGCCATACCAGGCTTTCATTAAGTCAACTTAAGGGCTTCCTTAAGTCGACTTAATAACTACCGCTTTTTAGGTCGACTTAACGGCTAAGTCGATTTGTTAAGTCGACCTAAAACCGGTGTGGACGCCCTACGTTGACTTAATTCCCTAAGTTGACCGAGGGCTGGCGACAAGGGAGCCGCAGTTCTCCGGGGACAAGGGAGCGGCAGCTAGTCAACTTAAGTGTCTAATGTAGACACTGTAGGTCGACTTAACAAGGTCAACTTTAAGTCATCTTAAGTTGACCTTGTTAATTCGACTTAACAGAGTCGACTTTGTTTTTTAAGTGTAGACATACCCAAACATTACACTGTTAAGTTCCAGAGGGGTAGCCGTGTTAGTCTGTGTACAGCGAAAACAACGAAAGTCCTGTGGCACCTTAAAGACTAACACATTTCTTTGGGAATAAGCTTTCGTAGGCTGCAACCCATTTCGTCAGATGCATGAAGTGGAAACTACAGTTAGGTGGTATATATACACTTGCAAAGGTGAGAAACATTACAATGGGGAGGGTGAGTGCTAACAAACATTATGCTAAGTAACATTACCCTGTTACTTGAGCAAGCCTATGTTGTCTCCCTCTATTAAAAGTATTAGCATTTCCTAGGTGAATAGACATCACCTGCTCCAAGGACATCTCTTTTGGCTGATACCTTCTTACTAGAATGTTTGCTTTTTGATCTGCAGCAGAATGTGTCAGTCCTGTTACTGCAACACCATCTGGGTGTATTTATCCAACTATGTTCACTTTCATGGCAGATGATGATTCCCCAAGATGCTGCAGTCATTATATAACCTTCCCAGTTTAGCCTTCCTAGTGGGTAACAAAACAGATTCATATTCCTCCCAGTTCTGTTCTGGCTCAGCCTTGCCTCGTGCGAGTGTAGGCACATTGACTATTGGCGGGTTTGTGGACTGTTGAATGGATGTATTTCCATGTGTGAGAACCACTTGCTATTCTTGGTTCATTCCAATTAAATTTAGGGCTGTACTAGGGTCCCGGAGGTGAAAAGCCATGTGTCCAAGTGATCAGCTCTCCAAATCAGCTATTGTT
The DNA here is from genome assembly GCA_007922175.1 of Pelusios castaneus. Classification (NCBI taxonomy): domain Eukaryota; kingdom Metazoa; phylum Chordata; order Testudines; family Pelomedusidae; genus Pelusios; species Pelusios castaneus. The sequence goes on along the minus strand of ML685815.1, from coordinate 3,942,939 downwards.
TTTTTAAATGAAAGGGACACTAAAGTCCAATTATTGCAATAGAATAAGCTGCTTCTTTAAACTGAAGAATTTGACTCAGCTCAAGGGATATTTGTGATTGCCTCTGGCTTCCCTGGAGCTAAAAAATTATATGCTTTCCCTCTTCACTAAATTAAAACATACTTGGATTGGTAGTGGGACTGAAGGAAGTCCCTGCCTGAAACCCCAAGTGTCAGCCTGCTTTGCAAACGGTAAGCTAGTAATTGGTTTAGAAATACTGAGTGAATAGGTAAAAAAGCTTCTGAGGGATTCATGCTGGATAATACAGACTGTTTGTAGTGTGGGGGATTGAGTTTGTTCCCAGAGTTTGCAGCATGAGCTGTTAATTTCAGCCTTTGATACATAAACACAATAAAAATGTGTACTCTGCCAGCAACAGATATTATTCAGCTTGAATCACATCAGCCTTATCAAAAGTTTCTCTAACCAGCTCGTCTGTCTCTCAAATGTCAAACTCCAGCCAGACCCGATGGCTAGTGTTCTGCAAAGCTCTCAGCTCACCACCAAGGCCAAAATGTCTGATATTGGCATCTAGAGTATGACAGACCAATATTCAGGGGGAAAGCAAAAAATAAGAGCAGAGGGAACTTGTAATGCGCTCAGATAACCCAGTGATGAACTCCATACGATCAGTCCTCATGCGGTGGTCTGTGAAGTCTTTGGTGGACGTCTGCAAAGAGCTGGCAGGACACATGACACTGGCTCCTATCCCTGTTTATAGCTGTAATACTGCATTCAGGACATTAAAAGTATAGTGAATACTTTCTGAATATTACGTTGCCTTGTAAGCTATTCTGGTTGCCACAAGGAGATTATACAGTTTTCATATTGGAGGGATTGATTTTCATCTTTGGGACAATCTTTTTATTAAGATGCGGTCAACATGATAAAAATGTTTGACAACGTCTGGCTTTGTGAGATGGATAGGAAAGATCAAGCTGAAGCTTCCTGTGAGGACCACTCTTCCAGGCAGCCCGCAGCTGGCAGCTGAGCCATTTGGGAAGGAAGACAAGTACTGTGGAAGATGCACTTTTGTAGTCCACCTCCTGGGCAGCCTCTGCCTGTTGGATTCCTATAGAGCCCAAGCTGAAAATTAAATGTTCTGTATATTGATGGATCCCACTAAAAAGGGCCGTGGTGGCAACACCACCTGCTCTCCCTGAGTGTGAGTATTGCCCATAGGTAGCCCCTGTGTGCAGGAATGAATCAAGCCCATGGAGCTTGTTCCTTGGGATCTAAAGGTCTATAGTAAATATAAGATTATTTAGGATGACACCAATGAAGATTTTGAGAGTTGCTCCAGCAAGAAAAACAGCTCTTCTAGCTGACACACACTGTGAAAATAACATTAATTTCTCTAGAGTGTTCCTTTTTCAAATCCCTATTTATCCATGCCAGAATTTCTTATTAATGTTTTTGCAGTCCAATCCAATCTTGTGGATTTGTTGTTTGATGCATGTTTTTGTGGGAAAATTATCTGCCTAATTTTCAAGTAAGTATGTGTACATGCTATTTCTTTCTCATGCTACTAAGCTCCTATAGCCTCGTGCTTGAGACATGACAAGATGAGAGCAAAGTAAGAACATTAGAGTTGCTGGTATTTGAAATAATTACTGTGGGATTTGGAAAGGGCCCCCTTTTGCAGATAATTACAGTGTGCCAAAGGGAACTCACATAGAACATAAAAAAATCCATGCACTCTCCACTCTAAAGAACTCTTGACTTTGAAATCTCAGTACCATGAATGCGGTTTGAGAATTAGACAACACCCTGGCAAATATTATATACTTACATACTTGCCAGCTGCATGGTCACAGCCAGATTTTAGCAGTTACATAGGGCAAATGGATGCCCTAGTCAGGTGGGGTCAAAGAAACTGATGGGCCATCACTTGTCAAGTGGTCATTCTTTGCCAAAAAAGGGGGACAGAGACAAAGATGTGTATCTTAGCAAAGAAACAGTATAAGGGGTCTTCCCTCTACCAGACCCTCTGCCCCCTTCACCTCCGTCTCTTGGTTCTCAGATGGAATTAAATTGAAAAGAGGGACTAAAATGATAAAGAGAAGGGGCAAACACCCCCAAGAGATCCCCCCCCCACACTACCCTACCCATTTCACTCTCCACACCTCAAAAGACAGGGGAAACAGACATTGAACTATGGGGGAAGAATTCCTGACCTGAAAGTTTGGTTATTAGTGCTGTTGAAAGCATGTGGTGAGAAACTTGGCTTTAAATCTAATATACCTTGTTAAGCTAAGCACTAGAAAGCACTTTATCTTATTTTCTTGTAACCATTTCTGACTTTTAAGTCTCATTGCTTGTACTAACTTAAAATCTATCTCCTAGTAGTTAATATACTTATTTTAGTGCTTTATCTAATACAGTGTGTTTGTTATAGTATTAAGGTAATTCCATTTAGGATGGTAAGTTGTGTATATTATTCCCTTAAATGGAATAACAGACTTAATATATTTGGACTGTCCAGGAGAGGGCTAGGCAATATAGGATACTGATTTCTTGGGGGAAATCCAGGACTGGGAGCATATTGGGGTCACCCAGCAAAAGTAACCAAGGCTGGTAAAGGTCAGAGTGTAACCCAATTCTGGCTGGCAGGCTGCAGTTACAAAAAACATTTGGGGTGTGACTTGCAAGCTGGAAGGCTGTTTGCCTATGTCTACACTTGTTCAAATAAGTTGACTTTACTAAGTCGACTCAACAAAGTTGACTTTAACTCGACTTAGCATGTCCACACTGTAAATTTATGTCGACTTAAAGTCGACCTTGCCAAATCAACTTAGAGCATCCACACTGGACGCCTAAGTTGACTTGTAGGGGCTAGATAGATCTGGGAATGGTGCATGCTGGGAAGGGGGGCACCCAAGAAGCACCCACCTTCCCCGGGCACCTCTTCAAAAGTGCCAGGGAGCTCAGCATTTTCCCCGTTGTACCAAAGTACATGGGGGCTGAGCAGGACAGGGACAGGGGCAGGGTATAGGAGCAGGGTGGGCAGAGCTGTGTCCTGCCCTGTGGGTGGGCATGCCAGGATCTGTGGGGGAGCCCTGGGGACCCTTAAAGTCAACTTAAGTCTAAGTCACGTCTACACTGGCTTAAGTCAACTTAATAAAGTTGACTTAGCCAGTAATTCAAAGTAAAACTCTGTTTTAGTAAGTCGACTTAAAATTTCCTTAAGTTGACTTAAGCAGCAGCTTAAGTCGATTTAAGGAAAGTGTAGTGTAGACGCAGAGTAAATTAAGTCGACTTAAGCAGATTTAAGTCGACTTAATTTACAAGTGTAGACGCACCCTTTGTAAACGGCCCAGGTGACAGCTACTAGAACAAAGTTTGTAAGGCATCCAAAGTTGCAGTGCAGGGGTGATACAGCCTCTCACTGTGTGAGATTGCTTGCCGGTGTGTCACACGTTGTCCCATAGCTTAAATAAAAGAAGAAGCTAGGTTTATGATAGGTTAGCTCATAGATAGCATTTTCATCTGGAGATCTCCAAGGAATCATCAAAGGCTGGCGAGTAACACTCTTCCCATTGTAGGCTTGGGGAAACCAAGGCATGGAGAGTTTAAATAACTTAGCTAAGGTCGTATAACAAGTTAAATAGAATGCAGGTCTCTGGGCACGGCACACTGCCTCTTACTTCAAGGGTTGATGACTGTAAAATTGCTTTAGAAATATCTTCAATGGCTGGTGATAGGCAACAGATAGGGAGGGATCTGAGTTCCTACAGAGAATTCTTTTCCCAGGTGTCTGGCTGGTGGATCTTGCCCACATGCTTAGGGTCTAACTAATCACTATATTTGGGGTTGGGAAGGAATTTTCTCCTGGGTCAGATTGGCAAAGATGCTGGGGTGGGGGGGAGGTTCACCTTCCTCTACAACATGGGACATGAGTCACTTGAAGGTTTAAACTAGTGCAAATGGTGGTTTCTGTGTACCTTGAAGTCTTTAATCTAGATATGAGGACATCAGTAACTCAGCCAGGGTTTAGGGTGGGTGTGGATGAGTGAAGTTCTATGGCTTGCAACGTGCAAGAAATCAGACTCGATAGTACTTTCTGACCATAAAGTCTATGAATCTGTGAGCAAGGCCCTACGCACACACAGATGGGAATATGCGAGCTGAATCTTATCCACCCCAGAGACAGACCCCACTAGAAGATTGAGATTAGTGGTCCAAGGAGTGGTGAGGCCAGCCTCAGCTCTCTACCAACCCAACAGATGGCTCCTTGGTGGCTGACCCCTGCCACTTCCAGCCCATTCTGGACTGGGCTACAGTGCAGGGCTGAAGCAGGACACCTTGGTGGCTGCAGAAATAGGACACCATATGGGTTTAACAATTCCTCCAATCTGTCTCTGCTTAAGGGAGGGGAATGACTCTGAGGTAGCACATAAAAATGTAAAGCAACAAACACAATAACGAAAGAATTAATCAAGTACTGAACCCTATGCCTAAAACCAATTGACAGCATAATCCCGTGTGAGTGCACATCTAGTGCTACTCGACTGGTGCTTTGCCTTCGTTCCTCTGGCCTATTGTACCATTTACTGAGGTTATAACACAATCACCATGCAAAACAGTGTGTCTCCTTTTTTTAGTAAGTGAAAGAAAGTCTTCTAAGCCAAGGTTAACAATATATATTTATGAGTTATAGCCAGCTGCTTCTGTGTTTTCACATGTGTTTGTTAATGAACAGAGACCTAAGGGTCAGGTTATTATGTAAATAACCATTGTCAAGGGTAAAGGTGAAGAACCCAGTAATGAGATGTATCTTTCTGTCTGTTTCACAAGCCACTAATGAACATTAGATATTGCCATTTACAAGGTTTCCACACTCATTTTATCAAAGAAAAGAAAGAAAGAGAGAAGTAAATTTGCAATTAAGTTAAAATGAGCTCCTTTTCCCTCCCCTAGAGCAGCCAACATTATTTCTTCTGTAGGAATTAGGTATATATAATCTGACTGTCCCAAACTTCAAGAAAGACACCTTCCATGCTCTGGTTTGTGTTGCATCCAGCCATTTCTTTTAAGTCTCTGCAGCTCTCACTTTAGAAGGTGCCCACAAATCAACAGTCTGCATCTTTGCAGATAATACTGAACCGTGAGACACAGCCAGTGAGCCATCTAACAGACTTTCCATTAGGAAGGTTAACAGCAAACCTGCCTATATGGGATTACTGACAGCGCGCGAACAGAAGGTGCAGCCTTGTTGCATATGCTTTTAATATCATACCACAGCGATGGGAGAGTTTAGCTCCCAGACACCTGACACCCGGCGCTGTTGTTAGGGTAACGGTGCAAATAGGAGCAAAAAGTCAAGTGAATGTGAATTCATAGACAGCAGTGGACGCATATGGCAGATTCTGATGTACACTATAAAAGTATACAATGGAAGAGTATAGTCTATGCCAGTGGCTAAAATCCTATTCCCATTGATATCAGTGTGAGATTTGCCTAAGGCAAATTTCTCTTTGGGGCCTCAGTTTCTTTAAAACAGCGACAACAATTACCTACCTTACTGGGCTGTTGTGAAGATGGATTCGGTAATAATCTTAGATTGTGAGCTCTCTAGGGCCACGTCTACATGAGAGAGCTTGCAGCGGCGCAGTTCTAAGATGTCTCATGCACTTGCTCTATGCCGATAGGAGAGAGCTCTCTTGTCGACATAATCAAATCACCCCCCCCCCCCGAGAAGCAATAGCTGTGTCGTTGGGAGAAGCTCTCCCGCCGACGTAGCACTGTCCACACTGGGGATTATATCAGGCTAATTTACATTGCTCAGGGGGATGCTTTTTTTCTGCACCCCTGAGTGACATAAGTTGTACCCATGTAAGTGGCAGCATAGACGTAGCCTGAGGCAGTGGCCATCTTTGTTGGTGTTTGTACATTGATCAGCACAGTGTTTCTCAATCGTTTTGTGCTGGTGACACCCTTTGGATTTAAAAAATCCCAACAAATAGTGACCCTCTTACTAGAAAAGATTGTGATTCCCTACCATAAGCTCAGAGCATGGGGCTCTGGGCTCCAACCCTGTAGGGCTGAAATATGTAAGCTAGCTTTCCCCAGGCAATTGCGCTGCTTCCAGCCCTATCGTACCAGCTGTGCTTGCGATTTCTCTAAGACCTTCCTGGGGGTTGTGACCCCCTCCCCTGATTGAAAAACACCGGTTTAGCACAATAGAGCCCTGAACCCCAGATTTACCAAAGTATTTAGGAGCTTAATGGGATTTTCAAAAGTGCCCGAGTGTGCTAACGCTGAATGGACTTCAGTGGGATTTAGGCACTTTTGTAAATTTCATTAGATGCCTTTGTGTCTTTAGGCACCTAAATCCCTTTGTAAATCTGACCCTTTGAGGCCCTTTGATGAGAGGGACATGGGGGAGGGGGAATGAGGAGTCTGTCTATATTTTGCTCATGGATATTGTTTTGTGCCATTGGAGAAATCAAGGTGGGGTATATGTGCGGGAGAATCTCTAGTGTCATGCTCTATAATTCACTGACAAGCCAATAAAAATAGTTGTTTTTACATAAAGTTTGCTTTAGTTTTCTCAATGTCATAGCTGAAAATCAAGTCGGTTAGGAGAATAAACTGAGGAAAGGAGTAGTGGAAAAAAGCCCTAATTTGCCCATACAGCCATTGGTAAGGTCCATAAAGCGCACAAGGGGCAGAATAGGGAAATTTCCTTAAGTGCACAAACCTCATGTGGTATTTTGAGTAATGTACTGTTGCCACTAGGGTGTCTCTGCAAGCAAGATATTGTATCTCTTAAGCCTTTCCAGCACAAATAAAAGCTAAGCATAAGTGCTTGGCTGACTAGCTGTCTGTCTTAGCCTCTGCTTTTTACTTTTATGATTGAGAAATAGTTCTTAAAAATGTCAATAGAAATAAATAAAATTAAGTTTCCCCGGTTAAATGGGAAACAAAAATCCACCTTTCTTTGCTGACACGCCTTTTTGTTCTTTGTGGGCCTTTATATATGTGGAAAAACACCACTGAGAGCTTCTCAGGAGGTGTGGTGAGGGCAGTTATAGCCATTTTTACATCCATTACATGGGCTTAAATCCATTTGTCGAGGTGCGTAGACAGAGACACATTTTTTTACCAGTAATTGTCATGTATACAAGGGTCTTTATGTGTCACAAAAAGATCTCACTTAAGAGGAATAAATGCGCTTTTCATCTTTTGTCGGCAGGAGCAGTGGTGGTTGGGAAGAGGGTAATTGGTGATCTTTTCTAGTCTGATAACCAGGACAAATAGGAGGGGGTAGTACAAAGTGGTTTGGGCATTTCCTCTCCCCTCCCCCTCCTTTGTGGAGGGGCATGTATCATTATAAGGTACTTTCCTCTCAGGATAAGCAATAGATATGATAAATATCAGCAACTAAGCCACAGGGACAGGTTACAGGAGAAAAGTGCTGACACAGGATGACCTGAGTGTTATGTGAAAAATGCCTCTCACAAATACCCTTATTCGCACCAGCTTTCTGTAGCGTATGTGTACACTGGGGATTTCTGACACTGGTCTTGTTTCTCTGACAGCTAATCAGGATATTTCCACTTGTGTCCAGGGTTGTAAGACCCTTTTTAAAAAATGAACAGGTCTGTCCTTTCTGGCTTGATTTTTAGGTATTGTTTTGTAACAGAAATAAGGTCATCCAAGGCCATGCACTTTCTGGAAGATTATTGGACCTCTCCGAGGATTTACATTCAAAAGCCTCCCAGAAGGCTGCGGGGGCTTTGACAGTGCTAAGTCCCATCTGCAACAAGAAGTTCCCTGGGGTGCCTCATGCATGTGCTTAGCGCCGGCCAGGCTGACATTCTGAATTCAACTCCAATGGGAAAGGCACTCGTGTTCCACAACGGAGGCATGATGAATTTTATTGATTTTTTTTCCCCACAGGGCATTTGACAATATCCATGTGGTCTCCCTTTGGAACCCTGTGCTATGATATTGCTCCTGAGAAGGACAGGCAATACTGTGAGCAGACTGCACAGAGGACATTCTTGTGGGACAGTTAGGTCAAGGGAAAGACTGCAATCCTAAACATGTAGCGATCTTAGAAATGGCAGGTCTTCACACATAGCTACCTAGATTCAGTCATCTCTTCTGTAGGACACAAGATGAAGAAGGGACCTGCAGCAAGTATCAGACGTACAGGAAGTTTAAAGTATTACAAGATTCCTGTACTTAACACGATGTGCTTCATTGACACAATTCAGCATATCTGTTTAATACATTTTTTGTACCGATAAAAGTTATGCCAACTGCATAGCAGACCAAAGGTAAGCTTGGGTTTAAAATGCGGTGTGGCCTTGAAATGAGGGACAGGTGAGCAGTAGGCTGGGCCTGATAAATAATGGATGAACTAGACTTGATTTTGCTGATGATGAAGTGACCTTTGAGGAGGCAAGAAACAACGAAACAGCAAATGACCAACAATACGGATGAACAGGCTAACTGAACCGGACACATCATTAACACCAGCGTCCCAAAATAATTACATGGAATGGGGAACCACACAGTCAGCAAAAAACAGGCCAGAGGGAGCAGCTTTGTGTAAATGCGAGCTTTCTCCTATTTAAGTAGGGATGTGGGTTTCAAGCAGAGCTGGTTTCTGGCATTTGCTGAGGGGGAAGCTGGAAATGTGACCAGCTGCTTGATTTTTGACTTGTGTACTGAAGTACAGTTGTGGTAAAGAATGGGATCTTGTTACTGTAAAATTCCAATTGGTTGGACCCAGTTAAGAGCCTTGAGAGATCTTTGTTTGTTTATTGTGCAGGAGTGTCCAAAGGGCCCACGATACTAGGAGATAAAAAAACCACCGTTCCCCCTCTGCAGGCTTATATTCTGTAATGACACAAAACTAAAGGATGTGGAGAGAAAGGCACAGTACAACAAAGCAATCAGGGTGATGATGTGGAGAGGGTTTGTTTGTTCGCTTTCTTCTTCCTTTTTTAAAAACATTTTCATTAATGTTTAATTATTCATTTATGTCTGTGGGCTTTTCTTTGCACTTCTGGATATTCAGTCATAGACTGGCTACCTCTATATTCCAAGCACCCTTGTAGGGAGAGTAGGTGAAACACTGAAAACCAGTGTTTATGAACTGACCGTTGATCAGCTCAATCATCTGTGCATCCACTCTTCGCTGCTGAACATTTTTTTGAATGGGGATTTGTCTGCAGATGTGCATAAGGTGTCCTTGTTCTTTACCTGGTCACCCATTTTAACGTGTCAACAAGAGTATTTATTATTCTCTTATTTAATAAGGTTCAGCCATTCATTCTGGGAACAGAAACAATAACATGGTGACTTACATGAGTTCGCTGAGTAACAAACAGGCAAATTAAACATTTCATCAGTAACTTAGAGTCTTAAAACTATTCAAACCAGCAAAATGGTTCTGAACAGTGCTTTTTGTGTTTAAAAAAAAAAAAGTGCCGGTACTCCTATCTTGATAGTGAATTTGAAAAATGACTCTCCCACCCCTCTTCTTCCTGAGCCACACTACGATTTCTGATTTTTTTCACATTTCTCTATTTTGTAAAAATTCCAAAACGTGAAAAATGTCCATCAATTTTTTTTTTTGCTGTGTACAAAATAGCTCTGTCATTGGTGTGATGTCGATTGTCTATTATAGCTAAAACTGATGTTTTTGAACAAACAAGAAGAAATTCCTCTATAAATTGATGAGTTATAAATAAGGCTGGGCATATTTTAATTAGACTGAGTGCAGTGGAACACCCAGGAATGGTGCATTGCAAAAAAAAAAAGCTAATCCATTGCCTTTCTTCTGCTTCTGATGTTGCACATCAGAGTCTAGACATCTAGCAATGAAATGCCCTTATAAACTGGTTGTCATCTATCTTAATTGTAGCTAGAGCTGCGTAGTGCAGCGAGGAAGTGCTGTTTACTCTTCCCCCTCTCTATGAATTGTCCTGAGGGTGATTCTGGTTGCTTATCTGAGCCAAAATCAGAACATTTCAAGGTTCTCCCTTCACTAGGTTTGTGTATTTCTGCTGAGGGAGGTTTACAATATATTTTTACATATTCTTTTGCTATGGGAAGACTGACTTGCTGCATGCTTTTATCCTGAGCGGTATGAAGTCTGCATATTGTTGATGGAATTTATCCCCTTTATTTGACTTGGAGCAGCAGTATTAGAAGTAGGAGGTCGGACTAATTTAAAGAGGGTAAAAACGATTCTAGTTTTAATGTGGAAATTTAGGCATCGCTGTCCATGAAGCAAACACTCAAAGACTATGTCTACACTAGCAATTTAGGTCGACCTAAGAATGCTTAAGTCGACCTAAATTACTCCATGTCCACACCAGGCTTTCATTGAGTCGACTTAAGGGCGTCCTTACGTCGACTTAATAACTACCTCCTGTTAGGTCGACTTAAGGTCTAAGTCGACCTTATTAAGTCAACCTAACACGGTATGGATGCCCTAGGTCGACTTAATTACTTAAATCAACCTAGGGCTGGGGGAAGGGAGCCACAGCTTGGGGACAAGGGAGCCCCAGGGGCTCCCCATCCCTGGAGCTAATGGCGGCTGTCTTCCCTGGCACTCTGCGGACAGGGGAACCTCCGGGGTTCCCCTGTCTGCAGATTGCTGGGGAAGACAGCCGCCAGCACTCCA
>ML685815.1:3900229-3932152 GCA_007922175.1 Pelusios castaneus | reverse complement strand
GGGGAAGACAGCCGCCAGCACTCCATGGACAGGGGATCCTTAGATGTTCCCCTGTCCGCGGACTGCTGGGGAAGACAGCTGCCAGTGCTCCACGGGCGGGGGATTCCCCAGAGGTTCCCCTGTCCATGGCGTGCCAGCGGATGTCTTTGCCAGGACCCACGGGCAAGAAGGAAGTGCGGCTCACTTCTTACCAGGACCCGTGGGTCCCGGCGAGAAAGGAGCCACAGCTCCCTTCTCAACAGGGAGCCAAGGCCCTGTCTACACTTGAAAAGTTAAGTCGACTTAACAAGGTCGGCTTTAAGTTGACCTTGTTAAGTCGACTTAACAAAGTCAACTTAACTTTTTAAGTGTAGACATAGCCAAAGAGTGCAGCTATCACTCAGTAAGAAATAAACAACAGTCACAGGGCAGACCTGTGTAGGGCTAGAAACAGTGCTCCTGAGGGAGGCTTTGGAAGTGACTGAGAAACAAGACAGTCACTGATGGGAACAGCTCAGATCATCAGTGGTTTTTGAAAATATGGGGTGATCATATTTCCTTGAGACTTCCAGAGAAGACATTCATGCCTAACAAAATGCCTGTTCAGAATTCCTTCCATAGCCAAATATGTAAGAGAAGGAAGGATGGTTCAGTGAGTACCAGCACTGCCTTTGAGAGACCTGGCTTCAATTCCCTGATCTGCTTGTGTGACTCTGGGCAAGTAACTTAGCTTTTCTGGGGATCTGTAAAATGGAGGTACCAGCACTACTTCACAGGAGCATTGTGAACATATATTCAAATCATGCAGTGTTCAGCTACTATGGTGATGAGGCCGTGTAAGTACCTAAGTTAGACAATTACATACAAACTCAAACTTTTGGTCATATACAAGAACAGGACAGAAGAGAATGGCAGTTCCTAAGTTAAGGTATAGTTGACCTTGATCTGATAAAGTAAAAGTGGACCTGAAAATTCACCGAGAGCTCAAAATATTTTCCTCCCCCTGAGGTTTAAGAACTATTGGGTAACTTTTCATTATTTTTAATAGCCGTGTAGGTCAGGTACAGATCTTATTTTCTGCTTCTGGCCTGGACCTACCCCTGACTTTTTTTTTTTTATGTACAACTCTGAACTTTCTGCTTCCACCCAAGACTGGAAGTGGAGATGCTGCAATTGCCATGAAACCACAGCTAGCTGTTTTTGCTATTTTACTGGTCCACTCAAAAGCAAGATGTGACAGAGTGCAGGAGCAATTTGTGATCCTTAGTGACCTGGAGATCATTCTAGCTAGCTCAGTCTCTCACGCTTCCTGCACAGGTCTGCCGGGGCAGGTCTGTAATATAGGAATGACTGTTTGGAAAGAGAGGGCAGGAGAGGGCGACACTCCATGCTCAAGGTCCAAAGGGGTAGCCGTGTTAGTCTACTGCAGAATAACAATAGAGTCCTGTGGCACTTTTAAAGACTAACAGATTTATTTATCACATGAGCTTTCATGGGAGGAAATCCCATTTGGTCAGATGCTTTGAAGATGGGAAACCTACAAAATGGGAGGAAATTAAATGCAGAGAAATGTATGACATAGGATCAGGTCAGGCTGTAACAGCAAATCAAAATAGATGTTCGGATTCAAACACTGGGGAACAGCACATAGAGGAGGGTGAGGTCAAATCACCTGTTGTAATGAGAGAAAAATCTGTAGCCCCTGTTTAACCCCAAGGCAACTGAGTCGAATTTGCATATAAATTCGAGTTCTGCAATTTCTGATGTCAGATTTGTGTCCATTTATTCTTTTGCATAGAGACTGTCCTGTCTGTCCAATATACAAGGCAGAGGGGCATTTCTGGCACAGGATAGCATAAATCACATTGGTGGATGAGCAGGTGAATGAGCCCTTGATGGAGTAGGTGGCTTGATTTGGTCCTGTGATGGTGTCTTTAGTGTAAATATGAGGGCAAAGTTGGCAGCATGGTCTGTTGCAGGGATATGTTTCTACTTTAATGTTTCTGTTGTTTGGTCTGTAGTTGCTGGTGAGTATCCGTTTAAGGTTGGGGGGCTGTCTGTGAGCAAGGAGAGGTCTGTCTCCCAAGGTTTGAGAAAGTGAGGGATCATCTTGTAGAATAGGCTGTAGATCTTTGATGATGTGATGAAGAGGTCTGCTTAAGGGTGGTAGGACAGTCTCTGCGCAAAAGAATAAATGGACACAAATCTGACATCAGAAATTGCAACACTCAAAAACCAATAGAGGAACTCTTCAATCTCTCAGCTGACTCCGTTGACGACTTGCTAATAGCTGTGCTGAAACAGATGAATAACAAATCACAGCTTCAAAGAGAGACTGCAGAACTCCAATTTATATGCAAATTTGACTCAGTTGCTTTAGGGTAAAACAGGTGATTTGACCTCACCTTCCTCTATGTGCTGTTCCCCAGTTTTTCAATCCTAACATCTATTTTGATTTGCTGTTACAGCCTGACCTGATCCTATGTCATACACTTCCCTGCGTTTAATTTCTTCCCACTCTGTAAGTTTCCCATCTTCAAAGTGTTTGACGAAGTGGGATTTTCTCCCACGAAAGCTCATGCGATAAGTAAATGTTAGTCTTTAAAAGTGCCACAGGGCTCCATACTCCATCACCATGGCCTGGGTTGAACCAAAGCTGTGGAGTTTCTCTGTTTTATTTTCTGGTTACAGCCAGATATATTATTCTCTCATTATAAACATTGCCTTCTAGAATAAGGGCCAGGCAAGAGACTTGCTGACAAAGGCCTGAATCCTGCAAAGATTTAGGAGTCTGCTTAACCTGTGAGCATGTGATGAATTCCATTGAACTCAATTTGTGCTTCATTGAACTCAATTCATGCTTCAAGGCTTTACAAGATATGGGCTGAGGCTCTCTTTGCTTTTGAATCATTCTGCCAATGTACAAAGGAATTTATGGGAAATGTCACAGGAGTTTGTTCTCACGAGATTTGCAGACCAGTGTGGAGATTCCAGTATTTTGGATAATTTGGGGTATAATCCAGATAAGCACCCGAATGCTGAGATATTTAGTGAAACACTGAAAACAGTCAGAGAACTTAACTAAGTAGCCAACTATACCAATGAGTATACATATTCCTTTAATACTCTCCAGGGAACGTCCCTCTGCTGCCTTCTGAGATGTAAACTGTGCCCCTCACTACTTCTTGGCAAAAGAAAGTTTTACTGGACAAAACTTTCACTGTCATAGTTGGACAAGAAAGTGGTCATTCAATGAGAAATGATGGCATAAGATTGGATAAGACGTTACAGATTCTTGAGGGAGTGGGGAAGGTAGCAGTTTTTAGAGCAAGGATGGGAGAGTCAGGTCATCTGGGTTCCATACCTGATTTTACCAGCGGTTTGCCATGTGATCTAGGATAAATTTATTTAATCTCATTATACCTCAGTTTATCTGTCTCCAAAATGCAGCCAATGATACGAGCTAGTCTCACAGGGACACTGTGAAGCTTAATTAATGTTTGTAAAACCCTTTGTAACCCTCCAGTTGCAGGGTCCATAGAAATGGTTAGTTTACACATATTATGGGGAATGAAGAAATTTTTTTTTAAAAAATAACTTCAATGGTAATTTGCGAGACTAATTTCTCAGTGTAGTACCGATTACTCTAGGGGAAAAAATGGGAAGTGGCAGCTCATTGTAACAACTATATACTGGTTCACCTGTTTTGTGTTATATTATATGAAGATTTTATGTGATTAGTCCTTATATTTCCATGTAGTGAATCATCAGAGGTGACTCTAGCTATCAATATCAGATATGTGCATTACCTTAAATACAGCTTTATTTTTCCTGACTCAAAAAAATTTGGACAATGTTTAAAAGTTACGAAGGGCAATGGCGGCCAATTAATGTCAGTTCTTATTTCATCCTCTGGAGGACTTGCACGTACTGCTCACCAGTGTGTGCACTGACAGTCACAGCTCCTCCAGGGACAGAAACATATGGAGGCTCCACAGGGACAAACTTCATGATTTGAATTGGCAATCAATGCATGGCTGAGCCTCAGCTGTGGAAAATCTTGCAGATAACAAGACTTCACGCTTCCACAATTCTCATTTTAATCTGCTGCTAAATATGGTTTCAGTATTGCTTGAGTCAGTGAGAAAACTAGAACACCAGTTTATTATGGAGAGGTGTTAAGGTGCAGCTGGCTTCCCTTAGAAAATCCTGTTTTGTTTCCCATATAACTGATTGTAAAATTGAATTGGCCAGGAAATGTAAATATTTACTCCGAAGGCAAAGGAAAATGTTTTCCTCAAAGTTTGAAGAAAATTCATCAAACTGTTCTTGAGTCACTTAACAATATAACCCTGATCTGAAATGTTGACTTTTGTTTGTTTGTTTCCTTCTAGCTCAAACTAGTGCTTGTTACTAGAAGTGTGTAAATATCTGATTTTTCAGTTCACTGGCTGTTTTGAAAAATTAAAATTAAAAAATTGGGTTGATGCAAAATGAATTTTTTTTCCCCAAAAAGGTGGTGAATTGAAAAGTAAAACAAAAACAATTTCAGGTCAAATGAAATTATTTTGGTTTTGCGCTTTTATAAATATTTTTATTACTGTAATAAATCTTTAGTAAGTTTCTAAACAAAAAGCTGTTTCCAACCAAAAAGTGAAATATTTCATTTAGAAAATGTCAAAATGAAGCATTTTGTGTGTGTGTGTGTGTGTGTGTGTGTGTGTGTGTGTGTGTGTGTGTGCGCGTGCGAACTGAAACATTCCAGCCAAATCAACACCATTTTACAGACTGGTTTGATTGACTGTGCATTTTTCAGGGGTGTGGGGGGAGATGTTTAGGGCAAAATATTTTGGCCATCTTGTGAGTGCTCCAGCTCTGCAGCTATGCTCCCTAGCATTTGGGTTTGGAGCCATAGGGGAGGCCTAGCGTCATTTGCCCTTGCCTAGATATAGATCAAGTCTACAAGAGCTTCTGGACACAAGAGCTACCTTCAGAGGTCTCATTTATTGACCACAAAGATTAACAAAAGCACAGGCAAGACCTTGTTCAGGTATTCCTTTTGCCTTCAGTAATTTGCCACTTTAGGGGCAGTCCAGCTAGCCACAGGGTGTTCCAGACCAAGCCCCTCATCCAAAGCCAGGATTCTAGACCACTCTTGCTCTTCCCATGGAGAACAGCCTCTGGTTCTTTCTTTCAGGATAATCCTATTTCCCATCCCCTCGGTGACAGTCTCGGGGTCAGGCTCTCTATCTCTTCAGGCTACTACTGTTTACATTGGCTGTAGTCTTTCTGCAGCCCTCTCAGTTCTTTCCCTGGGCTACTCCTGTTTCCTCTATGTGAACATTCTCTCTCCAGGTTGCTGTCCCCCTTATAAAACGTTGATTTCATCCCCCCCACACAAACTGATGAAAAAAGTTTCCCTTGGTGAGGTTCAAAATATACAGATAGGTAAAGTAAGATATAAGTTGCTTGAGAACTTACTAGAGTTTAATTTAGGGATACTGACTTTATAAATTTTGACATGTGATCTCAGCAATTTGTGTTTTAATGATTGAAAAGCTCTAAATTTTTCAATTGCTATGTCCATTGTCATTAAATAATCATTTGACTTCCCTATTGCCATGAACATTTAAATGGATAAAAATGGGAAAAAATGCCTTAAAATAAACATTGATTTAATCTGTCAAAATTATAAAAAATAAAAATTGAATTCTGCCAAACCTACTGAAGGACAATTATTACATGCTGGCATTAAACAGCCCTGTGGGCCACCAGTTACTCCCAGATGGGTCTTCAGAGAATCATTGCATGCAAAGTAGGCTCTGATTCCCCTTGAAGGGCCAACTGTCCCATGACACAGCTCTACCTGTTACGACCTCCTGATACTTTCCACAAACCCACGTCTCCTTGAAAATGCATGTGCCAGGTGTCTATGTAGAAAATCAGTTGTAACGAAAGCAAAATTATTGATGACATCTGTTGTTGGATGCTTGGGGGGAACGGTGCTTACAGATGCTGTTGATTTCAGTGAAACAGTTTAGCCATGGGCTTCATTTGAATGATGGCTGGGTAATTATTTACTTAGCTGTTACATAATGAAATTCAGACACAGATATCAAAACACCTACAAAATTGTCCCCATTTTACAGAAAGGGTGACTGGGAGATGACTTGCCTAAGATCACATAGTCATTCATTGACTGAGCCAGAAATAAAACCCAGGACTCCAGACTCCCAGTCATAGTGATGAGACCGCATTGCCTTTCCCATTACATGTACATGCATCTCATATATGTGTGTCATCTTCTGCTGGCTGGCTGCTGCTTAGAAAGAACATGAGACTATCTCTACAACTGACGAATAACAGAGGTCTCCCTGCATGACATTGATGCCTATATGACGTAGAACTCCTTTATGTAAACCTGGCTTGGTCCCTGGCAGATTTTGATTCCCCCTATTAATTCAAAAAGAAAGAAAAAATTCTCATCTTTTCTAATGTTTTAGAAAAAAATCTCATGGGCAACTGGAAAGTTTGCTGAAAATTTTGATAACATTTTGAGATTTAAGGTTTTAAAAAAACTTTTTTGAAATGTGCACAAGGTGTAACGTCCCAGTCTGGCTGGCCAGCACAATCACATTGTGCCACAAAATAACATGTAGGTCGATTTTGACATTGGCTTGTGCAAAAGACATTTTTCAAGGGCAGAATTGTAAAATGGTTAAGCAAGTGGTATAATTTCATAACGAGACACAATTCCCTGTCCGTGAATTGATGGAGGAGGAAAAAATAGCAAGTGAGAATATTGGCCTCTCAAATATCAAGGGCTGCTTTTAAAAAAGAAAAAGAAAATCTAGGCCTTTCCTTCTCCTGAATGCCCCCACCAAAATACGTTGGGAAATGGGCAGAGTGTGAACAAGCTGTCCTGGGCGTCAGGAACCCCTCCCAACCCTGGAGCAGTATACGTAGTGGGGCTACACCGGAGCTGTGGACCTTGGAAGCCTGTCGCTAGACTTCTAGGTTCCCTGTTGTGGAGCTGGTAGAGTTGGGGCATTCAGGGCTTTCAGGTTCCTGAGTCTATGGCAGGGAGCCGGGAAGCCTGGTGGGGCTGCCTTGAAGCTGCAGACTCTGGAACCCAGGTAGTCCTGGCTCCTCAGCAGCCCAAAAAGAATTAACAATTCATTGAATATAAGATGTTTCCACAAAACATTTCAGGTTTGACAAATTCACATTTTCCAGTGACACTGAAGAAGCTTTTCAAAATGTCACAGATGCCCTTTTGAAAAATGAACTCTGATTAACTTTCTAGATATCACCTAGTAAGTTTGTGATAGGGCCCTGAACTGTGAACTATGACTTAGTAGAACCATATCATGCCCATGAGTGACTTTCATATAAATTGGTTCACTTAGGTCAAATAAAACACAAGGAAGAGTGAAGAATTAGGCACTTTTACGAGCTTGTCTGCATCCAGGATCTCTTGTACCCTAAGCGAGACTACTTAGCTGGCAGATACGGAGACTGGGGGGTAAGATATTGGCGGTGGAACAAAATAGCTGAATTCTAGTCATTGTTGAGTTCTACCCTGGGTTTTGACAACTTGCTATAAGTTTTTTATGCTTAATATTGAAGTGAAAGTAGGCTGTCCTATAAATGCACTCGTGTCTAACGTAGCTAAACAACGTGTCAGATGCCCCGTGAGGCCCTGATTTAAACCCAACTGAAGTCAATATGTGGGTCTTTCCACTGATCTCACAGGGCTTTGGATTGGGTCCTGAATGAGGCAGAGCTTTGTAGGAGCCGTTACTAGATTCTTCACCTCCAAGCAGCTCCTTACCAATCTGGTGACCCACCAGTCCCATTTATTTACAGTTTGAGAGATTTTGTCTTCCTTTGTCTACACAAAAGAAAACAAATGCAAGTTGTATAAATAAATAAATAG
This sequence comes from Pelusios castaneus, assembly GCA_007922175.1. Classification (NCBI taxonomy): domain Eukaryota; kingdom Metazoa; phylum Chordata; order Testudines; family Pelomedusidae; genus Pelusios; species Pelusios castaneus. Next base: position 3,924,234 of record ML685815.1, on the reverse strand, counting down.
CAATCTGTCTAATTCCAAAGATTTGAAAACAAACAAAAAACAACCCCCACTTTCATTTAGTTCAGGAGGAAAAAAAGTTAAGGTTGCTAAATGACAATAGTGTAATTAACTGTCACATTGTTTCCAAAACCCATGCACTTTAAGTAAGGAAGTGAATGGTTGAGACCATCATAAATCTTGAACTGCCCACATAAGCAAACACATTATTCTTATTGTGTATAAAGACATGCATATTTCATCACAGCACAACAATCTTAGCTCTGCCCATGGATTTTGGGGGGATTTGGGAGCATTTTGGAGGTACTGAGAGGCTTAATCCATTTACCTGCGTAAAGTAAATGGTCAGCTCCAGGTGCAAGGCACTAAAGACCTGGAAAGAGTTGGTATTGTTTATTATTTATTTTTATTATTATATGGCACTACTTTGGCATTCTATGAATCCTGGAAAGCAGATTTCCCCCTTTTTAAAAAAGGCACTTCACACACACTGTGAGTGAAGCATGTTGCTACCATTAATAATAACCATAAATAATAGAGCCCTTCGTGCTATATTTTTAAATGACTGAATTGTAAAAATCTACTTTAAAAATTGTATGAATGCCTATCACTTGTGTGCATATAAATGTATTCAATTAGTCCTTAAATCTTGAGTTATCTCCTCATGGAAGGCAAAACCTTTTGAATTCAGACCCAGGCAAAAAATACGGAGCCATTTAACTCACAAAAGGATGCTATGCACTTAACAGATAATGACTGAAGAGGATTTCACTGTATTGCCTGCTCAGCTGCTGGAGAGGACAAAGAAAATAATTCCCCTTTCAGGCTCCTATGGGGAAATGAAGAAACCCTCTCTGCAATGATCTCCAATAACCATGGAGCAGGGGGAAGGAAACAGTAACACAGGCTAACCTGACTGGGGTTTCGTTGTCTTGGTCCTCCATGTACTTTCCATGGTTTGTCTGTGATTCAGAGCCACTGGCTAACCTGTCTCCGAACCTGCCCCCAGCACTCAGAGATTACTCACCCTGGATACTGCACTTCAGCAAATGCAGAATTAGCCCTGGCTAAGTAATCTTGTTAGCAAGATTCAGTGTTAAATGGATCTCGATTAAATGGGGCTTTATATCGTCCCAGCTGGAGACGATAAGCCTCCACAAGGAAATGGCAGGAGACTAAAGGAAATTGCTTTACTTCAGTCCGGGACATTTAATCCCATGAAACACTTTCCTTTCCCACCTCTCCCTTTTCATTTACACCCACTTGCATGGACCCCTTTCACCATTGCCCTTTGCAGTTGTCAAATGGTTGGTAGAAGAGCAGTGGTGTGAAGCAAGGTCTCTTCCCATTACCTACCATTTACCATCTAGAAAATAAGGCAAGAGACATTTGTTTTAAAAGCCTGACATTTCCTAAATGTGAGGCAGTGTTGGTCAAGATGCTTTCCTTTCATCCTGTGTTTCATTTTCAAAGATAATGCAGCTCCTCTTTATATTTTTGCTAGCCAGGCATTTTTAGAATGGCATCACAGGTATCTGAATGTCCTACGTCAGTATAGTTATGTCTGGGAGGAGTTTGCTGAACACCAGACACTGTGGAAGACATCTTGAGCGTCCTCTTAAAATAAATAAAGAGATTGCTTAAATGTGTCCCTGGGATTTACGGGAATGCCCTGGGCTCTTATGTGTCTGAGACAGCGATCATCCCAGTACCCTGGCATATTAGAGCCTGACCATTTATGTCTTCCTGCTATTAGACTGGCGCTGTCTGCATAGTTTGAGCAAGAGGAAAATGACACTAAAATCCCCAGGGGACTTTGAAGGCAAAGGGAATTTGTACTAGGGACACCAGCAAGGGAGATAATGTTGAGAGATGGCTTAAATTGCTGGTTTAAATCCAGCTCAGTGGTGACCCACCTTACAGCTGATGAGTGGCCTTTGAGAAAAGAAATGGTAGCCTGACTCTCATTCCCTGTGGATGTTCATCCGAAGGACAAGACCCACCATCGTGATTAGCATCCAGAGGCACCCTTTTTGGCAATCTTATCAGTGAGGCCCTGGGGCCTAAACTCAACTGTTTGTTGCTAGAAACAATGAGGCATGGTGGTGCAGGGAAGTTTGCCTCAATGTCTCTATGGATAGAGACTTCACTTTCCAAAGATCTTTGTTCAGCACAAATTGACACAGACACCAGGGGCTTCTGGCTCAGGATAAAACTCAATGACTTTTGGTTCTTTCAAAACATAGGTAAGTTTACATTCTTCAAAAGAAACAAAAGCATCTCTCTTACTCACTCACTCACACACACACACCCCACCCCAAAAGGCCAAATGCTCCCCTGACGTGTCCATGTTGTCCCGTTGGGAGATAAGACCGAGCTTGCCCCGTCATTTTAATCATTCATGTGCCTTGTTATACTCACTGATGAGGAAAAGGAAAGCTAGGAAGTTTTTGGTTCGTCTTGCTGTGTCTCAGTTCTGTGCCCTGATGGGGTGAATCCAATCTGTGCAAGTTTTTCTCATCTGGGCTGCTCACTATAAGGTCACTCTTAGCAATGCAGCAAGGAAGTAGATTTGCCAGGCAGTTTCAGGGGCCCATTAGGATCTACTTTCCCCATTCGAGTGTCCAGAAAATCAGGTTCAGAGGATGGGGAATCACTGAATTGCAGCAGAGAAGGAAGCAGATGAAGCAGTGAAAAGGAAATGGTTTATGTTAGTAAGAAGCCTCCAGGGACAGAGAAAGGTGGTGTGGATATCAAGATCCCCACTCTTCTGCTCCTCTGAACATGCCATGTTTGTAGGGATCCCAAACTATCTGTGATTTGAGTCCAAAATATGGGCCGTTCCCATGGATTGAGAGAACACAAGATAGGATGCCTACAAAATCTCTTCCCAATATTTTGTCAGTTCTGATTTTTTTTCTCATTCCATTGACAGGAATATGATAAACATGCAGTTAATTGAATCTATCCCCAAAATACCATATTTGAGATGGATTTACACAATCATGAAACATCTCTGAGATGAATCCCATAACCACGGAAGCAGCCCATGTTAACAATGGCTGCAATTAGGATAGAAATGATCTAATCTACTGGAGATTTCCTTCATTATCCTCCTAATCAAGGCCTCTATCAAGCTTCTTTGATGGGTTACTTGAAAAAAAATCTTGAAGTAAACTGATGCCTGAGATAATTAATTAACTTCCCACCAGCATCACTCTCAGACAAGCTCAATATAAGAAAGAGGATGTGTCCTTCTCAATTATTGATCTTCAGTTTGTGATGGTCACAAATACTCTACCAAATTCCAGGCCTCAAATGCATCAGTATTTTCCTGTGCTTCTGTTTGTCAGCAGGGTCTGACTGGACTCTCCCCTGCCAAACTGGTATTTGCATGTGCACGCCCACTTTACTTAGGTGCTCAGCATGATGGGACTGCTTTGCCCAAGTCTTCCCTTTGGCTGGTGTTGGGTTACAAATCAGTTTCTTGTTAAATGCAGGGCTAATGAAATGTTGTTCCTCTTATCATATGAGCAGAGAGCACCAGAACTGAACTTAGCTTGGTCTGATGGAAGGGTAACTATCATTTGAACAGAACTGTTACCGGCTAAGCAAGAGGCCTGCATGCCAGAGTCCTGTGAAGATTGAGAGGGAGTGGGGACAGGAAGAGTGGGCATTGCCTAAGAGCCCAGGAATGGTTCAACCTCCACCTTTCCCCCACTGTTCAGAGCTAGAGCTAATTAGGAGTCTTTTGCTGAAGCCATCGACTGTGAGACAGCACTCCCACCCAGCTTCAGCACTGATGTTCACCCACCGAGAGCTGAGTGGAGTCTCAAAAAACAAACCCGTAAAAGTCATAGAGGAGGAGTGGGTGGGAGCAGAAGATGATGGTGTGCAGAAGAGTGACTGGCAGGGGTAGCTAGCGGGCGGCTGGTGGAGTGGCCTGCACAGCAACGAGTGATGCACCGTGGCCAGACTGTAGAAACTGGACAATGGAGCAAGCAAGGTGCCGTCGTTCCCCCTCCTCCCAACCAGACTGGGAGGTGAATTTTGCAGCTGCACCTAGACTCTGGGTCTGCCCTAACTGAGGACAACACCTACGAGTGGGGTAGGGTACTGTGAAGGGAGGGCACATTAAAGGAACTTCTTGTTGCTGGATTTAAGATCCTGAGCCAAAAGGAAACTGTCCAACGTACTTGGCCTGGTGTGTTTTATTCAAGATTTTAGGCATGTGAATCCTGCTCGCAGCATTTCCACAAGTTAATGCCGGATTATCTTTCCCCTTTTCTACACTCAGTCTCTGAGCTTGCAAGAGTGGAAGCATTGCCTCTAGTGGTGCCCAAGGGGGTCGTGTGATTGTCCCAGGGGACTGGGTGGGGAATTGAGCCAGTTCTGTGTGTTGTATTGTTGAAAGGAACAATTGAAGGGTTACATTTTTGTCACATGGTTAGATACTGATCTAGATCTTTCTAAGAGTTGTTTTTATATGAGTTATTACAATATGTAAAACCAAGTGTGCTACAGCCTGAGCTCTCTGCCCCCTACCTCCCGACACGCACCAGACACAGACACCCACCCCCTGGCTTTGTCAACACCCCCCAACATAGTGTATTCCAGCTCTGGCCAGCATCTTTCATTCCAGTTATTTTCAACTAAAAGCAGTGTTTACATTCAATGGCACAGAACAGACAATACTGAGAATAATCCAGGATTAAAGATCGGTTAAACAGAATAATGCTGATCTAGCACGCTGCTATGAAATATGCTGCTGAGCATCCCCATAGTTTACTTACAGGATCATCTTCTATCCTGGGGCACACAGCTTCTCATAATGTCCCAGCTTTTGTCTCCAAACGTCTACATCCCGAGCCCATCTGTTAGGCTTAAGACTTAAAAGAAACAGGCTGTACAGAATTTCTACATCACCCCAAAAGAAACTGTCTTGAAATGCAGTTTGTGTGGCTCAGACTTCTTTTACCTTCCAAATGCGTCGTCTTCGTTCACCTGCAGGCACCTCTGGTTTCCTTTTTATGTGGATTTAATGGCCTGTGAGTAACATCTTCGGTTGTTTATACATCAGTCACTATTTTCTTAAAATTTCCACTAGCGATATCACCACCGCAGCTTGACCCATCAGAGCACTAACGTAGGCAGGCTGCGGGGCCTTCAACTGCTGGCATCTGACCTGCCAGGGACAGGTCTCAGCAACATGATAGTTAAAGCACAGGTGGCTACGTATGGTAGCACTCCCCCATGATACCAGTGGTCGAACTGCACCAGTGGTGCTAACAATGGGAAAAGTAAAGAGAGAAAGTTTAGTGTCAAGGATGCTGAGATAAGCCTTTTTTTAACAAGTTCCCTGCAGACCATTTACAAACAGAAATAGGGCTTGCACTCATACTCCAAGCCAACAGTTTGTGCATGCAGAAGTCCCTTGGATTTTATGATAGGTTTAGTTCAGATCTAGCCATCTTTCCCAAGAGGTTTATAATTAGATCAGTTAATATTTATGGACACCTATTTTGTATTGTAAAGAAATCAGGAATCGTACTGCTTGATTGCCCAAAACCGTAAAGGCTTCTTTTTGGAAAAATACTATCTGTGTCATGAAATAGCCTGCCAGTCCTAGCCTTAGCTTTTAAACAATGGCAAGAAAGAGAAAACCATGAAGTACTGCCCGTTCACAATTCGTAGGATCTCCAGCCGTCTTCCCTACATTTCTGGGATGAGCTCTGACTGCAGACTCCTACATCAGGGATCATATCTTTTTTCATGTCTGCATAGAGGTCAATGATATCTAATGGCATCATAATGCTCTAATTTGCTTATAATAGCAAAGGAAGCTGAGGTGTTCATAGCAAAAAGCTATTTGATGAATTTGCCCTCTCTGTTTGTTTGTAAAATATCTGAGTTTCATTTCTTCAGGTGTATTTCTTTTTTGACGTTATTGCTGAATAAAGTCTGCACATTTTTTGATTTTTTGTTTGAGCTGTGTTGGTTGGGCATTGATTGGATATATAGGTCACATGCTATTGCTAGCATACCCTGATTGGAGGAAAGTTGCTTCTAAAATCAGGTTTCCAGGGTAGGTAAGCAAATGTCTATGTTCAAAATTTGCTTTCCACAAATATTGTGCAATATTTGGTATTTTTGCCAACATTTCTGCCGGAATGCTTGTGGAAAGCAAACACGTATAACACGAATTCATCATTTTATCTGAACAAATAATGGAAGAATATTTTTGAGATATTTGCTCAGCTCTGAGTCTCCCAACAGCTGGGCACTTTTGCAGTTGCCTGGTCAAGATAGGTGCCTTTTACAGAGCTAGCTCAGTTCTTGTGTATACATTAGCAATCAAAGGGAAGATCAGAACCTGGGAACTAAAGTGAAGCTTACTGGTTGCTGATGCACTAAAAGGTCCTAATCCATCACCCATCTACGTATTACCTTTCCTCACCTGCCCACCTTCAGTATTGCAGTCTGACATGCCAGACAAAAATGGAGCCCGGTGGGACAGCTGTTCCTCAGTTCCATGTAGGACACCACAGAACACCTTGTTCCTTGTTAATTATCCTGCTGGGGAAAGGAAGGATATTTTCATCTTCCTGAATGTTGCATAAATATGAATTAATGCTGAAAATGGAATCCTGTAAATAATTGCTGGAATCTCCATCTTTGGAAACATTTAAGGCCTGGTTAGACAAAACTCTATCTGGGATGATTTAGTGGGAGTGGTCCTCCTTTTAGCAGGGGGTTGGACTAGATGACCTCATGAGGTCCCTTCCAACCCTAAGATTCTATGATTCTGGCTATGTCTACACTGGCAAGTTAGTTTGAATTAAGGAAGCTTAATTCGAACTAACTAAAGCCATGGCTACACTAGGCTTTAATTAGTTCGAATTAAGGGCTTCCTTAATTCGAACTAATAAATTCGAATATGCCATTCGAACTAAGGGTTAATTCGAACTAGTTAGTTCGAATTAACCAATGTGGCCATGTTAGTTCAAACTAATTGCTTAAAGTTAATTAGTTAATTCGAACTAACCGGCCCATTGAATTCAAAGCAATTCGCTAATTCGAGCACTGGCTTAGGTCGAACTAAATTTTTCTAGTTTGACTTAAGTTAATTCGAACTAACTTTAGTAAGTGTAGACATAGCCTATGAATTTACAAAAGCTTAAAAACAAAGTAATATCGAAGCATCTGCTTGTAAGCTTCAACCATTCCATGTATCTCCCCAGTTATAAAGCACCACTCTTAAAAGCTATAGATCATCCTTGTGGCCTATAAACACTGAAAAGCTCCTCATCGATGGCCTTTCTCACATTCCTCTTGCATCACAGAAACTCTTTTTAAAAATATCTGCTAATTGATTTTAAGCCTGTTTATGGCAAAGCCTAAGAACTGGGTTTACCAAGCTACTCGGGGATCCATTTGGTGCACAAAGAACACTTCCTCGCCAAAGTATTTCAGCTTCACTGAAAGAGAGGGTGGTAGGCCCAGCAATCTGGTGTGACAGCAATTTCAGTTTAACTAGCCAGTGGCATACCATATTCACGTTTTGAAGAATAGTGAGGAAGGTCTTCTACAGGATGCTAAAGAGGTTTCTCTCACCTGTTCTCCTTTAGCATCCCTGTGTGTGAGATTTATGCTGTGCATAACAGTTTCTTTCCATGTTATTTTTAAGTATTGGCAGGAAATTTGATGACCATGAGGGGTCCACAGAACTGGAATGAACAAGTTATAGTGAAGGCAGGTGTATTGCCTCTGTCAAGGCAGTTAGGGATATATTGGAGAGCTGAACTTTTCTTGAGCAGAGGGATGGTCAGAGGTTTCCAAACTGTGCAGTGTTTTTGTAATACCACTAGGTTCCAGGCATACAACCATTTTTCACTTGAGATTCATTCAGATCTGAACCTGGAACGTAAAGGCCCTTCCGTGATCACTTTCTTTTTCTACAATTTACCCCTCCCCTTCTTCACAAACAAATTAGCTAATATAATGCTTTTTATAAAGGAAGACAAAATGGCACAGAAAATATGGTATATTAAACCAATGGCATATACCCTTGGCTGGACTACTGTGTTAACCTTTGATCTCCTTAGGAAAGATAGAGGCTGAGAGTGAAAAGGTCCAGAGAGGGGCAATGAAGTTATGTCATAGCATAGAGTGCACATAGAAAAGTTTACCAAAATTAGGACTATATAGCTAGGAAAAGAGAAGAATTAGTGGGGACTTGACAGAGATTTTAAAAATTGTGATGTGACAATTAGAATGAAGACTGATCTTTTTCTCTCTGTTCAATATTAGAACTAATGGAAACTCCATGAAATGAATGACTAGTTAAGTTAAAAGATCTAAATGGAGATAGAGATTATAGGAAACTGTGGGAGTTGCAGATATAGGAGTCATCATCTACAAGGCTAACACATTAAGATATCAGCCACCACCAATAGCAGAATGTTGGATTTGGTGAGCATGTGATGTTACCTGGGCTTGTAACACCTATCTTCCTGTTGACATCACTCAACATTTCATGTGCATATCCAGTGCTTTTTTTCTTTCTTTTTTTTTTTTTTTTAAAAAAAAAGGTGCTGGTACTCGGCCGGCTGGAGTGGTGCTCTGAGGGAGGCGTTGTCAGTAGGGGAAAGGAGACCCAGTCCTTTCCCCTGCTGTTCCCGTCCTCCGGGAGCTCGCTGCTCCTGCAGCTGGCCAGCTCCGTTGCCCAGCTGGGGGCCAGGATCAGCAGGAGAAAGGAGCGTGACACTTCTGTCCCCTGCCCGCCCCACTGCCCAGCTGGGGGCCAGGATGAGCAGGGGAAAGGAGTGGGCCACCCAGGAGCATGCCGCTCCTGCTGCCAGCCAGCCCCACTGCCCAGCTGGTTGCCAGGATCAATAGGGGAAAGGAGACCCGCTTCTTTCCCCTGCTGATCCCGGCCCCCAGGGGGCCAGCCAAGGGAAAATAGGTGCTGGTACGCCATACCAGTGTGTACCCACAGGGAGAAAAAGCCCTGTGCATATCGACAGTGGTTAGAGACCTGGCATCTCCAAAGATGAATGGTTTGTAAGTACAGGAAACCTTTTAACACCTTTAGTTGACTTTGTTCTCTCCAGAGTGTGTGAGAATCTACAGCTGTTGGTCCTATCATGGGCATTGACTGTCCAGATACTGAGACATCCAGCTAGTGGATGCTCTGTATAGGGTGTGGAAATACTCAGATCCATCCTGGTGCTATATTATGGCACTTCTCTATAATGACCCAATGACAGGCCTTCATTTCTGATAGTATAGCATGGAAAAAATTGCCTGGGTATAAAATGCTATTGTCTGACCTCTCAATATAGTAAGTTTAGTTCACATTAAATCAGTCCAAATTGCCCTGATCTTAAAACAAGTGCTGTTTTAGCTAGTTGCTTGCTCTCCATCTGTTTAGACTATCAAATCTTCAGAGCAGAGACTGCCGTTTTGTTCTGTATTTGTACAGAGCCTAGCACTTTGGGGTGCTGATTTGTTACTGGGGCGCAAATAGCTCTTACCACAGTATAAATAATAACAACATGAGGCCATCCTTTCTGCAGTACCATTAAACTTCATTCCCTAGATTAGCACTTACAACACTGAACTATTGGTAACTTTTAACACTCTTAGTTCCATGTTATTTATTTCATACTAGCCTCTTGAAAGTTTACAACAGTTCCTTTTCCTCCATTGTGTAGGCATGTCCTGGTTCATTAACAGAGTTGCATAATGTTCTGGAGAAGCCTTTTTCATGTTCCTGTCCAGTACTTGATACATATCTCTTCCAGATTTTTTAAAAGAAACAGAAAATGCTAGGACAGAACTTTGAGGGGAGTTAATTCTAGTTGGTCATGGCTCAAACTGCAAAGTTTGGATCCAAATCCAAAGTTACTTAAAGTTTGGGTGTGTTTTTGTCCAAATTCCCCAGAAGCTTCTTTAAATCCAGGCACTAAGATACAGTGAGGCATATAACTGTGTAATTTATTGAGAATATCTACCTTACATGGATATTCACAAAGCATTGATTCACTTCCAAAGTCCTGTCCACCATGTCCATTGGACATTAGACTCATTGTACAATCTGGGACTGACTCTCTGAGGACAACCTATCTTTTGATTGTTCCAAAGTCCTACAGTATCTTTAGTACCCACACAACAGAGCAAAGCTGAGCAACTTTTCAGCCACACTGGGTAGCTGGGAGAAAGGTATTATGTTAAAGTGGTAGTTGATGGAGCATATTGTTCTAAGTTATCTTACCAAATCAAAGTTATCCAGTATCTAAGTTATCAGCACCTTTACGTTTAGAAAACTGGGTTGAAAATCTCACTAAAATGGTTGTGGTGGGATGGGGGGTGTGAAAGTTCTCATAGACTCATGGACTCTAAGGTTAGAAGGCACCAATATGATCATCTAGTTTGATCTCCTGCACAGTTCAGGCCACAGAACCTCACTCACCCATTCCTATAATAGATCCCTAACCTATGACTGAGTTGTTAAAGTCCTCAAATCATACTTCAAAGTATAGAGAAAATACTAGAAAGTGAGCTGTGCCCCATGTTAAAGAGAAAGGCAAGAAACCTCCACAGCTTTGTCAATCTGCCCTGGGGGGGAAGTTCCTTCCTGACCCCAAACACAACAATCAGTTAAACTCTGAGGATGTGAGCAAGATTCACTAGCCAGATACCCAAGAAAGAATTATCTGTAATAACTCAAAACCCTCCCCATTAAATGTCCCATCTCAGGCTATTAGCATATCCACCACCAGTAGTCAAAGACTATCAATTGCCAAATTAGGCTGTCTCATCATACCATCCCCTCCATAAATTTATCAAGCTCAGTTTTGAAGCCAGCTAGGTTTTTTTGCCTCCACAGCTCCCCTTGGTAGGCTATTACTGAGCTTCACTCTTCTGATGGTTAGAAACCTGTGTCTAATTTCAAGTCTAAACTCCCTGATAGCCAGTTAATATCCATTTGTTCTTGTGTCCACATTGGCGCTCAGCTTAAAAAATTGCTCTGTGGTTTCTGTTTGTAGCGGGACAGGAAATAACATAAGAACAAGCTTCCTCCTGCTGTTTTGGTCCCTTGGCTTTCAGCCCAGACTAAAAATACATGTGTTGTCACAAAGTGCATGATGATTATCATACTGAACACCATAGTCTGTAAAACTTCATAGAGATACAGCAGATCAACTCGGATCATGATGCGTCAAAGCATAGGCACTTACTTCTTATGCTGAAGTAGAGTCACCATTAGCAATACAGGGACTGTAATTCTGTTTCTATGCAGAAAGAGGTCAGTGGAATACTTACCCACCTAGCCAGTTATGGTGTGAATGAAATGAAAAATAATGCAGGAAAAGCAATGCAAAATGATGGGGATAGAAAGTTATGCAAATTTTGTTTTGAACTTCACGAAAGATTTGGTTTGATTATAGGGTGCAAATGATCAAAAAAAGTGTCTCCATGTTATCTGAATCTGTTTGTCCATCCCAATTCAAAATACAATAGCATGTTGTAGAGAGAGAGTTTCTCAAATGGAAAGGGATAAAAATGGTGGAAAGACATATTTATTCTGAGTGAGTGTTGCACATAATGAAGAGTAATGAAAGTAAAAGTAAATCTGAAATAGCTCTTGTATTTTTTACCCAAATGTAGAAAAGTTCCATCACTATCAGCTAAACTGTTTATTTGTGTGTCATTTAAATTCTTTATTTTTTTCTATCTTTCAGACAAGAATAAATTATCAAAGAAACTCTTGCCAGAAAACGGCCTTGGAAGGATTCAAGAGCAGGTAGGAATTTCAATTTGGATTATATCGAAGCCAAAGGCTTGCTTATTTCTTTTATGATGGTATGGGCCCAGAGAAGGTCTGTGTGCTTTCAGACTGTACAATCTCCCACCCATCATGGGGGGGAGGGGCTGGGGGAATGAGCTAGGCTAGGATCTTTGCTGTACTGATGGAAAACATGAAACAATGGTTGGATATGAGAATGGAATCCCACTAAGAAACAAGCCTGGGATATTCACTTTTTTTTCCCTACCACATATTCTTAGTAAAGACATTTGGCAGCAAAATATGCTCTATTAAAAGTGAATATATGATGCACATATTATATTGCAACCAAGAACAATGTAGAAATATCTGTTTCTCTGTGTGTTCTCTTATTTTGTGTTACTGTACTCCAAATTCTGAACCATCTGACTTGCTCTCCTAGATTATTATAAATTGAGGGCTGTGCCATACATCATTCAAATGATTGCATTTAAAGCTTTTTTTTTTTATCCAATTTGTGAACTTTTGAGAATTCTTTTGCAAAAATTGTTTGAAATGTTGTGATTCTTTCAAATGCTTTTCAGTCATTTCAGAGTGGTCAACATTGTTTGAAAATTTGAAATATTTTCTGCATTTTTCAAACAGACTAATCATTTTTCCTTAGACTTGCAGTAAGATCTCCGAGTATATCTACACTTCTGTGTCAGGAGACATCAATGATCTCCATATGGTCAAATATAGCCTGTATTTTTATGGTTTGCTAAGATTTTTTTTTTTTTTAATTTACATGGAGAAACTCAGGCATAGTCGTTTGCTCGTAAAGCTCTGGTAGCTTACCCTGAATACGGTGGCAAACTCCAGTGATCATACATGATGATTGCTCAGATTTCAAAGCCAGCTGAAACAGTTGTCGTCTATGTGAAGCCATCAACATTGTCTGTGGGTCAGCATGTGGGAGAGAGAACCAGAGAAATAAGATTGTGTTCTCTTTCCCCCAGCTTCTTGTACTGTATTATTTCAAAGGTGCAGCACTAAGTATGGATTCTTAGTATTTTTTGCTTTCAATGGGTGGCTGGTTTTGAAAATAAGTTTGTTGTATGTTCACATCTGTCCCTTACTGAAACAGTGGTGATTTTTTATCTTTGTCATTAACTAGGTGCCTGATTCAGCAAAGAACTTTAGCATGTGCCTAAGTTCCACTTACTTGATTCAGTGTGTGTGTGTGTCTCACTGAGCATCTTCTGGAAATTCATTAGAACAAACTAGCCTAGGAAATGCTTTCATCTCACTGACTGTTCATTCTCTATTAGAGAAAACCCACACTTCAGAAAGGCTTATTCCATAGATGAAGTGCCAGGAGAGCAGTATAAGGCAGTTCGGAGTTGTACATCTTCAGCCGATACAGGCCTCAGTCATTCAGATTCACAGAAACTTGGCATATGCTCACTTGAGCAAGCTGGCTTAGGGTCTCCCTCAGTGAAACAAGGAAATCTGCTTTCACTTTATTCAAATAAAATAGTTGGTTTTACTACTTATTCACTTGGTCCGTGACTTTGATTCCATAAAATTGCATAGACGTGTGCAAGATTTCAATGTGAAGAGGCAAGAAAGAGCACTTTGAAATAATAGCGACAAATTCTGTCTCAGCTACAATAGTGTACATCAGGAGTATCTCTACTGAAGTCAATGGTGTTATACCTGATTTATCCCACTACTCATGAGATCAAATCTGGCCCAAAGTTAGTAAGAAATTTAGGTTCTAGTCTAGCTCTCTTTTAAGTCAATAGAAAGTCTCTTTGACTTCGGTAGCAAGTGGGTTGGGTACGCAGACAATAGGGACCATACAGAAAAATGTGAGCCAGTATTGTCTAGTGGTTAGAGCACTGATTCAATGGTCTGAGTTCCTTCCTGACCTTACCATTGACTCTGCTGGTCAGCCCTGGAAAAAAATCTTGTGGTGCCTTAATTTCCCCATCTGTTAAGCAGAAATGGACTTGAGCCATGCTGTTCAAATCCAAATATGAATATCAGGTGTGTGCAGTGGTGGGTGGAGGTAGAGTATTTGAATCCATAAGATAACTTTTTCAATATGCCTTTGACATGCTCATGCAGTCTGGGCCTGGAGCCAAATGAGAGCTGCAGGACTCAGAGCTGAACCTTCTCAACATTCACGTAGCCCAGATATTCTGTGCCACTTTGGGCCTTTTTCTGCAGCAAACTGGCGATAACACCTGCCTTCTTTCAAAGTGCCTGACGAAGTGGGATTTTCTCCCACGAAAGCTCATGCGATAAACAAATCTGTTAGTCTTTAAAAGTGCCACAGGACTCTGTTGTTTTTCCAGAGGTGGTGTGAGGCTTCAGTCACTGTGGTTTGTAAACTGATGGGATGAGACCATTGGATGAAAAGCAGTAGATTCAATGCATTGTTATTGTACCCTGCTTGCAATCTGTGCCTGACTCCAGCTGATGATGCAGATTTATTTTTGAGGAAAGGGGGCTACACAGCATATAGTGTGTAACAGCCAATACATGGCCTTCAATATCTGGAAAGAAAGTGGATCCATCCCTCCTATACACAAGCAGTAATAATTATAATAGTAATTAATATAGTCATTATCATAATAGATGGAAAAGAGAATTGGAAGCAGCAGAGAGGTGAACTGTCCTTTGCTTTTAAAATACTGCATCTCTGCCTGGAGCAGTGTAATTCCTTCAATCATGTCCTCCAACAGGGCTGCATTCCCAGGCTGATGGATGGGCCGAGTTGCTGCAGAACATTCCATGACATTAGATTGCCGGAAGGTGCTAGGTAAACAACATAGCAGGGGATAGAAGGCATTAGGAGGTCTAATTACTCAGCTGGCAGGATTGTGGGTCCTGTATAATGGCACAGCTAGTGGTGCTGGAGAGCAGGAGGAGGGGAACAGGAGTGTGGAAGGAAACAGCAGGAGTTACACCAATATTAGAATAAATAACGTAATGGCAGGGCCCAAGTGCTGAACAAAGAGGGCACGAACTGGAAACCTGTCCCCTCCCTGCCTGGAAGGAGGTCACAGAGCCAGGCACTAAGCGAGGAGTATGCTCTCTTTAACTGGGTCTCTCTCTCTCCCCAGATCAGCTGCATGCCGTGTGGCATATGTGGATCACAGCAGCGCAGGGTTAGCAATATGATTATGCAGCACTCCCTCTTAGTATGGGTGCACACAAAGATCCTTCTTGGCTTTCATGCCCCTCGGGAGAGATGGGGACCAATGACAGGGATCGGAGGGATCACACACACTCCCTACCCCTTGTCCCCCCACTGCCTGTAAACATCAGTCGGGAAGCATGGGGACCATTGTTCTTTTCTCATCCAGTGCCAGAAAGCACTCCTGCTTCGAAGGGGCTGTCTGATTTTAATAACCATAAATCAGCTCCTTCAGGTACTTATGTGCTCATTCACTGTTCTAGAAAGAAATGTGCTCAATTAAAAAAAAAAAAAAAAGTCCCTGAGCTCTGATGCTGGAAAGGGACCTAAAACAGACAGACAATGCCAAGATGGCTTTCACTGCTCTGCCATTGCTCAGAGCCCCACGTACGGGGATCTGGGCTTGCGGGAGCTTTGCTGCAGTGATGGGTAAGCGTCACAGAATGGAATAAATAACTCCAGTGCAGCGCCTGCCTGCAAACAGGCTGTACAAAGAGAGGAGAGGGGTGGTGGAGCAAATCACTTATGCAAAGAACTCTTAGAAGGGGGAGAGAAATTAATCAGCGTCATTAAAGGCTTCAGACAGTTGAGCATTAATTAACAATTTCAGCCGCAGCCAGCTTCAGTCCAGTGCACTATGTTAGAATCATTCTCATAAAGGTGTTGCCCCTTTGGTGCCAATGTGGAAAACAACTCCATATTTGTAAGCAAGCATCTCCCCCTCCCAACCACCATGATCCCTAAAACAAGGGGAGGGGAAGGCTTAATTCTCTGTATGCCTTTTTCAATCGGATACTTCTCATCAAACCGTCCCTTCTCCATTTTGTATCTCCAGACTGCTCTGTGGCACCTGCTGACTGCCATGGGGTGGTGACTTTGAGGCAGTGTCCATGGCTCAGGGAGTTCTGGATCTTCGGAAAAGGAGCCCAGACCCAGCAGCAGCCAGTAGTACTTTCAGAGCCCCAGAAGGACCCGGTGTGTTTGGAGGTGATGTCTGACTCCGGACATTGTTCTGTACTTGGTGTTTGTCTGAGCAGCTCTGCCCTCATGCAGGGGACGCTTGAGACAGCTCGGGTAAAATATATCTTGGGAAATGCTAGTCTTTTTTGCACAGGCTTTGCAGAAGCTGCAGCTAATAGAGAGAGGTTTGTGGTTACCCCCATGGGACAAAGAAAGGGGAGCTAGATTCAGTTTCCCTCTCAGACCAAGATTTACTCTTGGTCCATAGTCCAAAGTCACATAAACTAACATTTTCGAAAGTGGCCTCCGTCAGCTTTGTGGTGTTCCACCTGACACTCTCAGAGCTTGATTTTCAGAGATCCTGAGCATCCACAGCTCTAAGTGCAGTCAAGCTCTGAGAATCCGGCTCTAGGTATCTCAAACTGGGCACACAGAAAGCAAAAGGAAGTACCGGCCACTAAAGGCCATTTCTGAAAATTAGTCCCATCATCATTCTGCTTCTATTTCCCTATCTGTAAAATGAGATACAATAACAATACTTCTCTACCTTCTGGAGCCTAAACATGTTAGCATTTGTGAAGCTCTTTGAGGTTTTCCTGGACTATGCTGCCATATGGAAGGGTAAAGTATTTCCATTACAGAATGGACGGTGATGAGCACTGAATAGGTTGTTCCTCCTAGAATAGACTAGCATATGCTGAATGACGAAGACTTTCTTAATTGGGAACTAATGCTTGAAATAAGGTTACAGCTAAAGCTGAATAAATAATCTGTAGTGAAGAATGTATTTGGCTGATTCAGCTTTTTTCCTGGTTGGTGAATTGTCTGAGAATAGCTTTCTTGGGTTTATTCATTGTTTAGAATTATTGCTGGTTTGCAAGCAGCTTGTTGTGAGTATTTGAGATTCAAAAGTCAAGCTGCACTGGTTAGGTTTTGATTGGACAAGTAGGTCACCTGGTATTGTTTCTGCTCCCTGATTGGATGAACCTGTCTCATAGAGGTGTGGGCAAATGCTGCATTTAACAAATTCAAAGTAGCTTTGCGTTAATGTCCTCAGATAGTCTCATACAACTTATTATTTCAAATTCTGGTTAGTGAACTCCTTCTCCAGGCTCAAATGTGAACCAGCCACTAGAAGGGGATACACACTTTGTCTCCACCTGCACTTGCTGTTCTTCTGGACTGTTCCCCACCCCTGCAGCTCCACTAGTGAGTGCTCTGCTGTAGGCCAGGTGTGAGCAGCATCTGGCATATTGACCATGGTGTCATGTAGATCTGCTCAGAGCAGAGAGAGATAGCAGGGAGGTTGCAATACCAAAGGCTTTTCATGCTAGTGCTCCTTCCATTGTACCAGCTGAATGGAAGTGCACTATAGATATGGTCTGCTCTACATGCTATAGCAATTTATAGCTTGCATCTAAAGATCGATCCTGTGTTTATTCATTTGTGCTGTATCCAAAGTGGATTTGATATGCAGGAAAGAAAAACTAACAGCCTTCTACAATACATAGGTCTAAACTACAATGCTCAGACATTCCTCCCTTTCCTTCTCCCTTTTGCAATCTCTGCACCCCTGACGCTGCTAACAATGGTATGTTAGTTTTTGTGATGAAAAGGCCATCTGTTCACCAAGAACTGGAGTGAAATTCATTTCAGGTAGCAGCTGGTGGGTGGTTCTCAGTGGCATTTACTACTGGCATGAAGTGGAGTGTGTTAGGTGTTGAACATACATACTCTGAACAAGGCTAAGCATCAAGTCATCCACCCCCGAGTTACTTTGCACCATTGTGGGTCCAATGAAGACAACCTGCACTAGCATAAAAGCCAGACTGGAGCCCTTCCAGTTCCAGCCTACAGTGCGCCTGCTCACCAGGATGTGGTTGTGACATCTTGTCTTCATTAGGAGCATAGGTGTGTTCCAACATGTGTTAGCCATGTCCAGGGCTGCCCCCATCACTCCCTATCTCCACTTCCTATCTTTGCCTCCCCCCGCCACAGAGCAGCAGATGAGGACACAGGGACAACATGGAACATATTAACTTCACCTTTGTTTTGTAGAAAATTACTCAGTGTGATGGGATGACAATGGAGTTAGAAGACCCACCCTTCCCTCAAATGCCCAGCACACTTACCATCCGTGCAAAACCAAAGCAAACCCTGTCACCACTGCAGAAATCAGTGACAGAGTAGCCTGGAGTGGTGGGACTGTGCACCACCCTTTGGATCCTTATACAGGGAGGAGGGTATTTCTGTGCCATCGGCAGGCTCCATCCCTGTCCTGGCATGGGGGAGGGAGCTGTTCTTGTGATGTGAGCCTCACCCTCATTGTCCACTCAGCTCTGCAAGTTGGCACAGCATCCATGTTTGTCTCTTCCCAGTTCAAAAGCCAGCACCACAAAAAGCACCTCCGCCCTCCTCTCTTCTGCCCTGTCCCCTTTGCCTGTCCTACCCTTCTCTAACCCACAGTCCTAGGACCATGGGGAGGCCTTTTCTTTTCTTTTCTTTTCTTTTCTTTTCAGTCACATTCAATGACAAGGACAGAGCTGTAAGTCGACCCGTGGGAAAGAAGCAGAAAGCAGCCTGTGTTGGATTTGATGCAGGAGGCAGTTAGAGGAACCTATTACTAGTTTGTTGCCTTAGGGGAAGTTGGGAGGCAAATCCAAGAGTGTAATGAGACAACAGAGTCTTGTGGCACTTTTAAAGACAAGAGTGTAATGTCAGCGGAACTGGCGAGTAGTTTTTTTCCCCTTGTATCCTTATCATTAGTGTGGAAAGTGTACATTGTTAATTATTAGTCTGGAGGGGGGAATTTTGCAGGAGATGTCTTAGTTTGGAGATGGAGTCTGGCTCATCATCACCCCAGTGTGGGAAGCTTAAAGGGCTTCTTTTTATTAGTATTCTGCTAAAGATGAGATATGATACCCCTAACAGCTTCCATTAAGACCGTGAATAAAAGGGGTAAGGAGGAAGAAACCTGATCCTTATTTTGTTAAGGCTATTTAATAACAGTGACGTGTTTTATGTCTATGATATTTTTAGATCGGTTGTATCCCTGGCATTTAGCCTCCATGGAAAATCACTGGAAGTGGCTTTTGGAGCATAAAGATTGCTCACCTCTCACACCAATGGAGGCTGCAGCTGGTCATGCTTTGCTCTTCTACAGCACCTTTTGTCCAAAATGCCCCTCTGCCTTATACTTTGGACACACAGGACAGTCTGCACAAAAGAATCAATGGACACAAATCTGACGTCACAAGTAACAACACTCAAAAACTAATAGGGGAACACTTCAATCTCCCTGCTCACTCCATTAATGATTTGTTAATAGCTGTACTTAAACAAATGGATTACAAATCAAAGCTTCAAAGTGCAACTGCAGAATTGGAATTCATATGCAGATTGGACACTGTTGCCTTAGGGCTAAATAGGGATCTCAGGTGTTTTTTCTTATTACAACAGATGATTTGTCCTCACCTCCTTCTATATGCTAGTCCCCACTGTTTGCATTTAAACAACTGCTTTGATTTGCTATTACAGCCTGACATGATCCTATGACTTACACTTCCCTGCCTTTATTTTCCTTCCATTCTGTAAATTCCCCATCTTCAAGCGTCTGACAAAGTGGGAATTTCTCCCACGAAAGCTCATGTGATAAATAAATTTGTTCGTTTTTAAAAATAGCAGGGGACTCCTTGTTTGGTTTGCTGAACTAGACTAACACGGCTGCCCCTTTGGATTTTTCCAAATATGTCCAAACGCTTTATGCAAACATCAAATAAGCCTTGCAATGTTTCTACAAGGTAGGCAAGTCATTACAGCTGTTTTTCAGTGGGGAAACTGAGGCACAGAGCATCCACACAGAGTCCCCACTGAAGCTGGAAGTAGAACTCCTGTGTCCTGACTGACTCCCCATCTTTGCTCTAAGCACTGGGCACAGAATCCCCAATTTAGAAAGTATAAAGACCCAACAGTAACTAATTTCTAGGATCTATTCATCTCTAATTTGCATGGGAAATTCCCATTAGTGTTCTCTCTCTCTTTCTCTCTCAGACACACACACACACACACACACACACACACACACACACACACAAGTGTGAAGCTTTAGCCCATCAGTGGGGGCAATAGATATTTTCCCACATTCCAGTTATGATTCAATTTGGAGGGTAGTCTAAGGGTCTGAAAGTGCACACAAAATGGCAAATTCCCGGCAGAAAAAGTTAACCGCTTGGTGTGGGGATGCTGGCATCTTTCAGACAGGTTGCAAATAACCTGTTACTGTTACTAACTGTGCACCCTCCTTGCCCCCACTCCACTGGCTTTGGCAAGTGGGTCAAGGCACGTTGGTAAACTTGTTGGGATGGTGGTGGTACAAGAGTTATATGATGTCGCCTATGCTACCTCTGTCCTGCTTCAAAGACTCATGAGCCATCAGTCACTTCCCTTTCACAGCTCAGAGTTCATTTACACTGGAGTATGAATGTGCAAATGTTAAGACCCTTCATGTCTCACGTTGCGTTTATTTCAAAGGTCTTTCAAATCAAGCTAAAGTTTTAAAGATGGGTTTCCAAACTAAAGGAAGTTATATACTGGATGAGCAATTGGCTCAGAAATCCAATTGGAAATAGCCTCTTTTTATGAGGGGAGGAGGGAACGGTACTGTAAAGCTGTGAAATCTGTGTAACACCAATATCTATCGCAAGAAGCTATCTGCTGAGGATGCAGACTCAGTTTGCCTTTGTTATTCCAAAAATATAGGGCTGCTATTTATTTCATTAGAATAAACCTTTCCATGGCTGGGGAACACGTTCTGAGTAGCGAGAGGAACTCTAGGATCAGGGACTTTACTTCATTTGGGATTGTGTGTCGCTAATATTCTGGTTAAATAAATACATTTCACTAATTGGATTACTCAGACAGCATAATATACTGCTGGATTTCCAACATGATGCTAATAAATTGTGTGAAGAACTTAATCATGTTAGCTTCCAAAAAGCTTGTAAGAGATGAAATTAAAAAATAAGTAGAAGTTGACATCTATTGCATTTCATAGTGTCTTCATTTTCCTCATCCTTCTTAGAGTTCTCTTTGCCATAGCTTTGCTGCTGTGAATTTTTTTTTTTTAATCTGCCTACGATTAGGGAGGCCAGGGAGTTAGAATAGGCCCCAAAGGATGGTGGCACTCTCCTTGCAATTGTTCCTCCTCTGTTCCTCCTCGCACTGATTCATATGAACACAGAGAAAGTGAGACTGTAGCATTGTCTATTGAAGGCAGAAGTGAATGTGGCTTATTTTGTCGGACACATAGAGATGTAAATGAGGCCTGAGGGAATGTAAAGCAGTGGCTGCCACTGAAAAGGAGGGTGATTAGTGCTGTGAGAAGCACAGTAAGTTAGTGCTCGGGTTTCTGACCTCAGCTCTCATAGGTTCTAATAGAAGGTTAGGTCATTTCAGGAGCGCCACGTAGGTTAGTGCGATTGGCACCCTTTGCATTATAGAAGCTGAGGAGTGCCATTGCATGGAGGAATAGGGCATGCTGTGGGTCAGAATTAACATGTTTCAGAAAAACTATGGGGTGAGCAGTGTTCTCACTATAACTCATCATCCCTTATGTCTGCACTAAATTCATCTGTACTTCTCCATCTTTAGGAGTTTGATGAAGTGGGATTTTCTCCCATGAAAGCTCATGCGATAAATAAATTTCTTAGTCTTTTAAAAAGTGCCACAGGACTCCTTGTTTATTTTGCTGAACTAGACCAACATGGCTTTGGAAGTAAATTCACTTGTATGTTTTAACCCACAAGAAATAACAGGAGGTTTTGTTTGTTCAGTTTTGGTTTTTTGACCAGCAATATGCTGTGGGACAGGATAGATTTCCTTTTCAGCAGTAGGTAACAAATGCTCTGTTAAAAGCTGCTAACTTGTAGTTCCATCAATAGAATAACTCTGTGTGTTAGCTATATAGTTCAGGATGTATTATATAAGCGACAGCCTGCTGTCACTGGGGTCTACTCTTTACTGTGACACAAATGTCACAAAGGGAATTTTGTGTCCTGAGCTGAAAGACACTCAGCAAGTCTAGCCAACAGGTGGGATTGTACTAATTGATGAAGTCCGCTATGGATGTCGGGTCACCGGTTGGCAGACACAATGGGCTGTTTCAGGTCAAACTCTGTCCATTAACAACACACGCTGCAATTATGGTTTAAGGACTCTTACTCATAACTATAATTACTATGAAAAGCATCCCCTTCATTTTGCAAAAACACAATGCTGAGCATAGATCTGTCACATACCGGAGAATTACGCCCCCATGGTGTAGTTTCACCAGAAGTGAAACCATCACAAGAAAGATTATGCCTGAAGCTCAGTGTGATGGAGGGAAACATTTTTCATGGCTCTTCATTCCTACCCCCTGAGGCGAAAGATTGGAATTCTGTTCCTATCTTGTTCACGATTACCTGTCCTATCTTGGGCAAGTCAGTTAACTTTTCTATACCTGTTTGATATGTAAAATAATGATAATTATTGCATGCAAGGGACATGCAGATGAATAACTGACCATTGTAAAAAACTGTGAGACTCTGTGATGGAAATGGCCACATGCAATCGTTGTAATTAAAAGATTGTAGGGAAAAGATTGCCCGTCATTACAACAGAATTCTTTCCTATTCCGAGTCTATGGAAAACCTGCAGTGTGTCAGATTCGACCCCATGGTAACTCTTGGCAAATATTGCCTTATCACAACCACTGTACGTGCAAAATGTTATGAACTCATTTTTAGGAACCTTTGAGCAGCCTGGTGACTGCAACACCTAACCACATTCAGCTGGACCAAAGCATTCTTGTTGTCACTGATGTCCTCTGCAGCTCACATGCCGCCGTCACATCCACCAGTTAACCCACTATCTGTAGCAACAGGTGCATGTAAGCAAAAATTCTACCCTGCAATTTGAAATTTGTAAACAACCTGCTGAAAATGCATGAACGTTCCTTCTGCTTGGCTAGGCCTTATGAGCCACAGAGTGTGTCACCCTGACACACACAGTAAGACTAAGTAGGGATATTTTACAAACTTTTATTGGAGCCGACCTGCAGCTTTTCCCTCTTTCTCTCTCACTTACCGATCTGTATGATGGGCATCATGAAGTTTTCATCATCTCTTCATTAGTATCAACTTGTAAATGTTAAACACTGAGTTTGGGTGCTCCACTTTCAGCTGAATACCAAGTGCCCACCACTCCAATTGAACTCCACAGGGACAGTGGGAACTCAGTACCTCTGAAAGTCAAGTCCAAATTGGACATCCAAAATCAGTGCTCAGTTCTGAAAATATTGGTGTATGGGCTTTGAGATCCTAAGTTGAAAAGCACCATATATTGGAGTAACACAACCTAAGTTTTTTTGGAAAAACCAAAAAGGACTCTTGTGGCAGTTTTAAAGACTAACAAATTTTTTTTTATTATTATTATTATTTAAGTTTTTTGGGTTTCTTTAACATCTGCTCCTCATTGACCTACAACAAAAATGTTGTTCCTTGTTTGGGATGGTTGACTGCACGAAGCATGCTGCATTACCTTACATTTATTTATATTTTAGCTCACAGCAGGATATAGGGGACAAGAAACCAACAAACCAACCCCTGAAACGGCAGCAGCTCCTTGATAACCTGAACCTCATTGAAATACTAATAACTAGGTTCTGAAGCAGCTTTGTGGGTATTAATGCAAATGTTTTTTCTGACTCTCCAGGTTTAATAGCAATAGCTTATACAACTCTAATTAGCATAACAAAATTCAGTGATGAGGAGTAAAATGCTTGTCTTGTTTGAGTTTCCTAGTAATTAGCAAGAATAATGATTTATGCAGCATTCCAGGTTCTCATCGCACAAAAGATGGCAGAGATCACTTACAGCAAGCAGTTAACTCTCTGTTCTGAATGAAAATACATGCATTCACGCATGTATACACACACATCAGCATGCACTTCTTACAGACACAACTACATGTATGAATCTGCGCGCACACACACACACACACACACACACACACACACACACACACACACAC
>ML685815.1:3860277-3900219 GCA_007922175.1 Pelusios castaneus | reverse complement strand
CACACACACACACACACACACACACACACACACACACACACACACACACAAGCAGTCTCTCACTTGCTCCCAAAGGTTTGCAGTGTCTTTTAGACATCAGCAGTAGTGAATGAAAGCCACTCATATTTCCTGTATGATTTTTCTGGGGGGTGGCGGGAAGGGTTATTTTCTATTTGTCAACTGAAGTGGTCTGTTACATACTGAAAATACACTGGGCAGAATCAAATCCTGAAGAAATTTGTTCTTTTTCCCCCTTGGTCAGATATTTGCCCTGACTTATTGAAAAACACAAACAATGAGTGGACCTGGGACCTCTCCCTGGGGCCGTGCAGAGACAAAGTCAGGTGCACAGAAAGGATGTGATGAGCAACACAGTATTCTCAATGAAGGCTGTGACCTTTTCCAGGCCCACCTGATTCTAGTCCCACTTTCCAGCTTTCTCTCTAGTGAGACAATTTGTAGCTACAGGGTTTAGTATCTGCTTCCGTTACTTTTGCTGAGATACAAACCCTTCTCCTTCAGTCCAGACAGGGTCACAAGCTTTGCCCAAACAGGGGCTCCCTCCACAGCCTGCCACAGGCCTCCAGCTAATTTGCATAAAATTGAATGGCTCAAAGGTTGCTCCTATCTTTTAATACAGAGGAGCAGGCAAACCAGAGATCATATGTTATATCTCACCATCATCCTCTGTATGGTGCTGTGGTCTGCACTGTGGACGACTTTGGCAGTGCTCTTTGATGGCTCCTGTCCTAGACCAAGCCATTATCCTGTTATACATTATGGGCTTCTCATAAGCCGGTCCACATTGAGGCCCTTATACAATCTGTGGATTCTCTCTTGTCCTGCTAGTTTTCCACTGTGGGAATTCCATCAACAGTATCTTCTCCTTACAGAAGAGCCAATTTGTATTAACAACCACAAAGTAAACATTAAAGGGTAGTAACTTTGGAACCACCAAAACGAACAGAAACACTCCTTTTATGTGGTGTGTAGTTGACTTTACAAAGGACTGTGCTTAAGGTATTTATTGAGATAAATGTTCTAGCTGGGTTTTTAAAAGAACTAAATAGTGTATGACCATTAATTCCATGTGTGGATACATAAGATAACAAACTCATGTGAGAGTTAAACCACGTGCTTCAGGATATAAACTGAATTCCTACCATGGTCAGGAAGGCATATGCAAGTAGACAACATCTCCACAAAAGGGAACAATTAGGAGCATTTCCCTATACTCCTAGCTTCCTTCTTACATATCTTGAATGACACACTGCAGAAGGAATGTCCATTGTTTGCTCCAACAAGGCATATTCTTGATTTCTGTACTAAGAAAGCCAATTCTGGGAGGCAAAACAATGAATGGTGTATAATCTGTCAATGCCTACAGTTTGAGGTGTCTCTTCTAGTCACATTCTGGCATCGTCAGAGAAGGGTGGGTGCTACCAGAACCAGTCAGCTGTGTTCCCTCTTTCTTCCACCCCAACACATGAGATGACACTCATTCCCTCAACGATACCCCAGATGAGATACTTTCATGCATGTTAATGGCATCCTGGCTTTTTGGGGGGGATGAGAAGATTTGGAAAGAGAATTGTTAATGGTGAGAAGAAGGATTTGGTCCAGCAGATATAGCAAACCATTTTGGGGAAATCTTTCCCACCCTGAAGGATGGTGTGCAGCTCACGCAGGAGAGCACAAACTGATCTGACAAGCTGAGAACGTCAGCCAGGAAATCTGCAAGGGAATGTAACCAGTTCCTGATTACACAGCAATGCCTCTATGATTTCTGGGCTGTTTACATTGAAAACAGCATGAGAATCTCACCCTTCCCCACCCCACCTCCAATTTCACATGGATGTCAGAGAACTTGGGATGGGGGTCTAGGGCCATTCAGAAACACTGAACACTGTTTCCCTCCACCAGAAACAGAACTACACTGGCAGCTCCTATGAAGACTGTAAAAGCAGGATAGTCTGTAGTGGTGATTTGCCCTCTCATAGAAAATTAAGGTTGGTAGGACCTCAGGAGGTCACCCTGCTCAAAGCAGTATCAACTCCAGCTAAATCATCCCAGCTAGGGCTTTGTCAAGCTGACACTTAAAAACCTCTAAGGATGGAGATTCCCCCACGTTCCTGGGTAACCTATTCCAGTGATTCACCACCCTGCTATTGAAAAAGTTTTTCCTAATATCCAACCTAGACCTTCCCGACTGCAACTTGATATCTGTTCTCTCCTTGTTCTCTCATCTGCAGCCGCTGAGAACTGCCTGCCTCCATCCTCCCTGGAACCTCCCTTCAGGTAGTTGAAGGCTGCTATCAAATCCCCTCTCTCTCACTCATCTCTTCTGCAGACTAAATAAGCCTAATTCCCTCAGCCTCCCTTCATAAGTCGTGTGATCCAGCCCCCTGATCTTTTTTGTTGCCCTCCACTGGACTCACTCAGGTATCAGTGTAAACAGAGAGGAGAGCCTGAATGGAAATGGAGTGTCAGACACCTGCTGTATACGTAGTTCATTTGGTCTGCACAGAAGTGAGTAAAGGAAACTGCAGAGGAAGAAAGAATGTAAGGAGGGAGCTGAACGCTGTGGCTCCCAGCTGCGGCAACTAGGAGGAGAAGGAAAGGGGGGGGGGTGCTGCCAGCATGGAGCCTCCCCCCCTACAGATGGCACCTCTCTGTCAGAAATGAAGCATCGAGTCTGATTCTCCATGGCCCTGCATCTTGCATAACCCTTGGCACTTATCGTGAGTGAAGTAATGCTATCAGTGTGAAGGGAAATAAAAGTTAGGTCTTCAGCTCACTGGTTCACCAGAATTTAATTCTTAATATAAAGTTTGTTTACAGTAGTTCTCCAAGCTTTCTAATGCCATGCAATAAAAAAACCCACTAATATACAGTGCCAGACACAAACTAATATAGCATAGCTACTGGAAATGTGGAAATTCCTTTTATTTCCATCCATCATCACCACCTCACCACTTCCCAAGTTGCTTTTTTCTTTCCTTAAGGGCCTCCTTTCTGTAACATTTTTTGTTCATCTTTATTTACAAGGTACAGTTTTGCAAGTAATTTTCTGGTTAAATTGCTCAGGAAATTCATTTCCAGTTAAACCTGAAATGTAAAGCCTGTCCTTCTGCTATCCCCACAAAACCTCAGTGTCCAGGCTCCCGCAGTACCGCACTGCTAGCTAGAAATATGGATCATCCTGCACTATGCAAGTGTTTGGTTATAATCATGAAGAAATGTGCTACTTAACATGAGGAAGGGTGGCAAAATCATGTCCCTATCCCTCAATGCCATGCTTTATGGGGCTGATTAGAATGGCACATTGAGTTCCTTGGTGGCAAGGAGCACAGGATGGGTTCCTGTGCAAACTGACAGCATGCCAAATCTGGAGACATTGTAATAGAACCTTTTCATTTCTTTTTGGTCTGAAAGACATACAAGTTTTCCCCAGCCTTGGGGGGGC
Source organism: Pelusios castaneus (assembly GCA_007922175.1). Taxonomy (NCBI): domain Eukaryota; kingdom Metazoa; phylum Chordata; order Testudines; family Pelomedusidae; genus Pelusios; species Pelusios castaneus. The sequence continues at coordinate 3,896,753 of ML685815.1, read as the reverse complement.
AGGGGAAGGGGGGGTGAGATTACAAGTGTGTGTGTGTGTGTGTGTGTGTGTGTGGGTGGGTGTAAGTGTAAAACTGGCCTTCTCTAGATTCTGCAGTGCACTTCTGTTGCTGGAGATGGACGACTGATCTTCTGGGGAATTGTGCTCTACAAGGTTAAACATGTTTGCAGAAGAAATATGGATAATGCTCTTATCATATATGACCTTTACTATATATGTAACATTGTCAGTGACAAAAATGGCATTTTTAAATGGTTTTCCACCATGCTATCCAACCATTAATCATCATGTATGTGAGTGACTCTATATTGTTTCTGAGAAATTGCAGCATTAGATTACTTTCCATGCAGACTGCTCACATGAGTTGCACCCCCTGTTATTGTGAGCAGGGTTCTTATTTTCTATTCCTAACACCATTCTGGTCCTGCATTTACCCAAAGGACTAGGGAGAGACTTATAAGGCATAAAGACTGCTGCTCTCCTCTCCTTCTACATCAGACAATTGGTGCATGTAAACAGTGCACTTATTTTAAGATGTCTCTCTGATCCCGGAGCTGATGAATGACTCTTTCAGATGTCTCTGCTGATGTTGCATTTTTAATGCAGACAAACTGTATCACTGGCTCTAATCGCCCCAGCCACGGTTCTGCCATTTTCCCTCTTCATGGGCTGTTGTTTGATCTTCCTGATGTCATTTGGAGGCTTTTATTTCTGAAGTGTGTTTTGATTTACAGGTGAGATAACAATTGTTTTTAAAGGCATCCAGAGCTGTAAGGTGTAAGTGCCATTCCCAGTCAATGTATCTAATTCTTGGTCCCTTCTGGCCTGAGGAAAGAGCTAAGAGGCTATAAAACAGAGGTATCAAATTTATTTACCCTAATTTTGTGTTTAATTATGGTTCACGGTAGGAATTCGGGACTATCCTCTCATTGGAGTACATGGTAGAATGTCACTGATACCAGTAGATGGCTTGCAAAGAGATCATTGGGAAAATATGGCTTTTATGTAGCAACTGAATGTTCAGTTATTATTTACTGTTGGTTTACTGCCTTGCTGTCACTTACATCACTCTAGTGAGAAAATCTATCCTCATTAGGCCCCCATTGATTCTGTCCTTTGTTGGTCTTTGTATCTCAGTAGTGCCTGTGAGCCACAGTCATGGACCCAGGACTCCATTTTGCTAGATACAGCACAAACCCAGATTCCTTTTTCATCCTCTTCCTTCTTTTTCTCTCAGCCTTCCTGGTCTTTGGGCGTTTTCTCTGTTCTGTGCTCTGCACTCATTTCCCTGGAGCCACTTGCAATTCCCAATCCAGCAGGTTTCATCCCATGCCACCTGCTAAAATGATGAGTGATTTTGGTACTTTAATGTTGACATACAGTGCTTTAAAGAAGCTGCTCCAATCAGACTGCTAGGGGTCAAGGGCAGTCACTTCTCTGAGTCATTATTTCAGACTGTTTGCAGACTCAGGTAGAGTTTTGTGCATCAGTTACGCCCAGTTCATGTTTGAAAGGTTATCTCTGCAGCCACCAGAATGAAGAACTTACTTTTATAAATCAAAGCTTCTATTCCAGAAACCACATAAATATATCCAACAGCCAGTCATATGTTTGATACATCTGCAATAGAAAAATTAAACATCATTTGTAGTAGTGCCATGATGTTGTTCGGTTCTATTCTCCCTTTGTTGCCTGGAAATAAATGAGGTGGGGCTGAAGGGTTTCCACATGTAGCCTCATTAGTATTAGGCACTTGAGCAGCTCCTCATGTATCAGTGGGAAAACAGACTACCCAATGTTTCGATTCTCCACAGCTTGTACTACAAGGTCTGATTCTGTTCACTCACATCCATGTAAAACATGACTGGCTTCATTGAAGTTGATGGGATCACACTGCTATAAGTGAGAGGAAAATTAGGCCCAGAGAGTCTTCTCAGAAAGCTAAGCCCTAGTCTATATTTGCCATGCTTTTCGGCAGCAGTCGATAGGAGATACACAAGGTACGTAAAATACCTTCTTTATCTCCCGACGACTTCCTAACTACTCCTTACACACTGAGTTAAGCTGAGCGAAAATGGCATCCGGTCAGTATCGCTCCACTCCAGTTACGGGGCTGGGGTTAGAGTTTTGGTTCCATGATCGATTGAGTACATCCTAACAGACCACGCAGTTGAACATGGAAGAGCGCACTGACGGCAGCAAATCTGCTGCCAACAGTATAGACATAGCCTAAGAAAGGAAAAGTCCTCTTTTATCATATAGTCCATTTCTGACCTTGTGAATAAGGTACCAGACTAGGGTTTGGTGTGTATTTGAAAGTAGATTGGCATAGCTGTGTCGGTCAGGGGGAGCCCTCACCCCTGGGTAAAATAGCTATGGTACCAAAACTCCCAATGTAGACACAACCATGGCGATGGAAGACTACTTTTGTCCACATAGCCAATATCATTTTGAGGAGGTGATGCTCCTATATCAACAGAAATAACCCTTCTCTCAGTATAGGCCATGTCTACACTCTGGGGCTCTGGGTAACATAGCTCTGCTGGTGTAGTCTCTACGGTACAGACATAGCCTTGGACTTGATAGGCCCATGTCCAATTACTAGCTCCTCCAGAGACTCCCTCTGTGACTTTGATCCCTCTATTCTGCAATTCCTCATGTGTTCAATGGGGATGGGAATATTTCCTTCCTCCCACCCATGGTCTATTTAGATTGTAAGCATTTTGCAGCAGTCTCTGTCTCTATGCACCTGTACAATGCCTAGAGCTAGTGCACAGTAGGAACTGACCTGCACTGGGCTATTATAATACAGCATAAGACTTTACTGCATTTCATTGCATTACCCTTCAGTACTGCAAAACCAGAAACAAACAGAAAGTAGAGATGGTAAAGATCTGTCAGGTTACCTAGTCCATCCCCTGTCAGTTGCCAGTCATCCTCTCAAGACCCTTCCTTTCTCATGCCTTCACCATTTTGTTCCTTCACCCCCTGCATGCAGACCCCAGCAATTTGTGTTGCTCTTCTCAGTAACCCCTCGTTTGTTGGTATCTCTCAGGGACTGAGCCAACCAGTCCACTGCAATATTCTAAGCCTAGCCTCTCCACTGACCTATAGGCAGGCGTTCTCATTGTTGTCCCTGGACTCTGTCTGTTGGTCAGATCATCACCCGTTGCAACAGTTATTTTCTTTTTCCGAGCAGTTCCAATATATTGGAGAAAAGGAAGGACTCAGCTGGTGCTTACAACCACAGCTTAATGGTGGAAATACTGTGAAAATGCTGCAGCCCTGCAGGAGTTTCCAGTGCCATTGTGGTGCAGGCAGGCAGGGGGAAGTGAGGGGAAGAGATGTATTTGGGCACTGGCAGAGTGCTGGTCACAGCAGAGCCCTACGTTTGCAGGGATGGATGAAAAGGAAAGGTCTTAAGTCATTCTGCACTGTTTCAGGAGGCCAACAGCTTTTTATTGCCACAGTAAATGTAAAAATACGGCCCACCAGGTACTGCTTTTGCACTCAGCCAGCTTTTCTTATTATGCTAGCCCTGCAACTGCACAGAAGCATCTTGAGATGAATAAATTATGTGTGTGAGAGAGCAAATGCAAAACAAATTGCAGAGGCATACAAGACTTGCTGTGTCTCGTCTCCGTGCGCACGCGCGCACACTCTCTCTCTCTCTCTCTTTCTCTCTCTCTCTCTCAATATATATTCTGGGCCTTTGTTTCAGAATGCTGGTTTTTAATGAGGTTTTCCATTTAAGACACATTACACTTTTCAAGCTAATGTTGCTGAGCAGGTTTCCGATTGTTTGGTAAACTCCAAAGAGTTAATGTCTTTCTGTCTCTTTCCTTCTCAGGCATCCAACCAGTCTTCCACCCCTGATCTCAAACCCTATTTCTCACTTCATTTGAATTTGCCCTTTTCTTTCCCCGTCCTCCTCATTTTGGTCACCTTAATAATAAACATTAGCAAACCCTTTGGGTCCTTCACCTGTACAGATACAAACACAGCTCAGGGATCCCAGAGTAGGTTAGAGTGACAGAAACCCCCACTTCCAGCCCTTCTGTCTTTTGGAAAGGTAGATGTTGGATGGAGTTACTGCATCTTCCATGCTGCAAAGTGAGTCCAACTCTGCTAAGTAACCAAATAAAGATGTAATTTTAATGATGATTAAATTGAAGCACCTCATTAATTTCATGTGATAGGTGGGGACGTACACGGTAGTTCTTTCCCTAAATTCATTGTTTATCTGGCCACGAGACGTTCCCTCTCAATGTCTGGTTGAGTCTAATTTAAGTATGTAAATTTAATGGTTCAGTAAGTAAAATTGCCTTTATTGTTTGGAATGGTTTGTGCAGTAATTTACGATCTTGCAAGGCTCATTTGATAGGAGTATATGATGGAATAGGTGACTACAGTGAAGGACATGTTTATCTCAAGGATACAGAGGAGATACTCGGACACCTGCATTCACAATCAGAAACCAGGGATGACGGTGCAGGCTTGAGATTCAGGTATGTGTCAAGTCTGCTGGTCAAACAATTTATGCTTTTAAATCTCAGCTTTTGAACCAGGATGAAGGATTCTCATCAATAATTTCACTTCTTGAATGACTGCACCTATCCTATGGGTGCAAGTGAGGCTTAAGTGGTGCATATTTCCTGCACTGGCTCTGTGCACAGCCCTGGTGCCTTTCTATCCCGATTTCCAGCACCCCAACACATTATGGAAAGAGGAAAAGAGATCTGATAGGTTGCACTAGGGTAAACGAGTTCAGCTCTTGCTGGTTTATGACAGTCACATGTTAAAAGTCATTTCACTCATGGCAGTTCTCATTGGAAAGTTTTCTTTTGTTGAGCTGGATAATAGGATTAATCAACGTGTGTTATTTCTAAACAATAGGCCAGTCTGTCTATATTTAGAGACTCCTCTCCTTTAGCACCACGGAGAGAGCAATTTCCAACCTGAGTCAGGTTTCATCTTTGTTTAGCTTGAAACAAAGCTGAAATGTGGCAACTGCTGGTTGCCTCTGTGCCCTCTCCCAGCCTTCCTTCCACTCATCGTAACCCGACATAGCGGCCTCTCCTTATGGCTCCTTCATTTCGTAACCAAATATTTATTCCAGCAGTTTCTGTTCTGAATACTTGGTACAAGCTATTATTTTAAAGTCCTTTTCAACATTCATTGAGCCTCCTTGCAAACTTGTGTGCTGGGAAACTAATATTACACTATTTTAGAGATGGATAAAATGTTGCATAAAGCAAGATCACCCAGCCAATCGGCGGCAGAGCTGAGTCTGGAACCCATTGCTCTGGCTTCTCACCTTGCTACCTTACCATTGACAACGCCTTCACTAGCGGTCAGCTCTTCCTGACGCATTCTTTAAAACAGACCCATATTTGTTTGCACTGTGGCCCTCAGCCTCCAGCCCAGCTGACAACATTTTCCAAGGCTAAATAAACTTGGGCTGCTTTTGCTTTATGCAATATGACAATTTTGCAATGTCCCATTATTGGTGTTCAGATTCTATGGGGATGGGAACATTAGAAAACCACAAGCTAGCTAGCCCGACTCTTTTCCATAGAGGCCCATTTGTCTGTCTGATTTAGAGCTTACTTTCCATATTTTTAATATTTTTTCTGTCTCTTTGCTTTTGATAACCTCACTCTCCATGCATCTGAGTGAAAAATGAAGCTAGTAAAATCTTATTTGCTTGACTATGGCTAGACTTCTTCCAGAAAATCTGCTTAGGACATGTTAAAATCATGTAATGTAAGCACGGGGAAAAGGGGGAAAGTGTACAAACAAGCAATTTCTCTCCATGAGGGAAAATAAAATGCATCAATACAGGCAAATATAACACAGAGCTGCTTCTTAGAAAAGTCAAGCCCTTATCCTGTGCTTTTAACGTACTCAAGGTGGAGAACAGATGGTGTCCTTAATTTATTATGGACGCCATGGAGAATAGTCATTTCTAGATCTCTGGTTTGAGTCTGACTAATCTTAATAGCTATTCAGTAGCCTTTGTGAATTCTTCTTGAATAGAGCCTACATCACGGAAACCACTCAGAAGTGGGACCTTTGTAGGGATTCTTGTTTTAGGAGCTGTGCACAGTTTGAATTATGGTTCCTCTCCCTTTTAGAACTAGGGACATCTGGTTGCTAGGATTTTGTGGGTTTTTTGCACCGTTACCTGCAGAACTGTACTGCCAATGACAGAAGCTGTGTGTGGCATGGTGCTAAAAGTGCCTGCGTCCAGCGTAACTCTATAACTTTTGCCATTGGTTGCACTGGTGCAAAAGGAAAACAAGAAACACTTTCAAATCTTCCTAATGAAGACACATCCTAGAGGAGGCCGTGCCTGAGGCACACTGATGGACTACCCATTGCTGCATGCACTCTGGTGTGAGACAGAGGGCTACCGTTTCCAGTGCCGCCAGCTTAGCACTTTATATCAGCAGCAAGGAATTAAAGATGCAGCTGGAAGGATATCACGTTTATTCCAAAATTGGGAAACGGAAAGGGAGAGCACTTTGACCTGTTTCACACCTACAGTATCTTGAAGACTGAGCCAACATAGCATACTAGGAAGCCAGTTTCTGGCTGTCACTTTAGAAGTTAGAGATATCATCGTCACTCTGTCAGTAGCCTATCCATCATCGTTTGGACACAGTCTCTGGAGCTGGTTAGATATAATTAACCCTGTGTCTGCTACATTTCAATGGCAGAACATTAGCAGGCAGAGCATCCATTATTTTCCCTTCTGTGCTGAGAGTTGAGCAATTTATTTTCTCAAATAGACAGTGTGTAGTGAAGAGTGTGATGAGGAAGGAGGATTGCAAATGTGTGTGTGTGTATTATATATATATACATATATATAAAGCAGAAGCCAGCTAACATTGTAATTAGAAGGATGAAAGGAAATCTACCAAATGGTATGAATATTTTCAGGGAACGATATTCTTTGGCTCACATTCTCAGCAGGCACAAGTAAAGTTAAATCATCTACTATTTGTCCCATACTATTATAATCATCCTGGGGGAAGTGGATGGGTGTCTGTCAATACCACTCCAATTTCAGAAAGTCCTTTACTTCCCACACCACCTCCAATGTCTGAGTGAACAATAATTCCTAATTTTGCTCTTGTAAATAGAGGAAGGAGATATATGGGAAGACCACCTTTACACAGCCTGATCTTACAAGTCTTCCCAATGCAAAAGGAACTCCAGCTGAAATCAGTGGGGCTTTGCATGGAGGTTTGCACAGTGAGGCCCTAAGAAAGAGACTGTATTTCCTTGTGTCTTTTGGGAAGGATTCCGTTATTCAGGTAGCAATAAAAATGGTAGCAAAAACCTAGGCACTATTGGGGTAGCAAGAGTAACCTGTCTAGATCATACCTCTAGGAACAGAAATGTTCAGTTTAGTTCAGAAATGGACTAAGCTTTAGTCCTAATTCATTTTTTAAGAGAAGCTTTTCCTGTTCATGCTGACTGGAAAACCGTGAATATTTATTGAGGTCCCAGAGACCTTAGCAAGCAGATTATAACTGTATACTAGTTTCTTCAGAAGAATAAATGTTGTTTCTGATTATTATTTAAATGTTGCTGCTGCTCTGGGGCAGGAGGGTGGAATTTAATAAAACATTGTAGTTTGAAAAACATAAGGCCAGATTCTCGTCCTTTTATACACACTATATAATACCTTTCTATTCAACTGGGTATCAATATCTAGTCCACAGTCCAACCAGAGAAGAGTGTCTGAGATTCTCAAGAACAAATTGGTGTACATTCGACTGTATATCAATGCCAAGGAAAACCTGTGTGTGCTCTAAAATGAAAGCTACCAGACAAAGACTGGCCATGACTAAGTTGGCTTTGGGGGAGTGAGGAAGCAGGGTAAATAAATTGTCTGATAAAGATAGAATTAGGAGGATCCATATGTTTAATATCTAGAACAGAAAACTGAGGGTACCACTGAGACACTGGGGGCCAACTTTCTGAAGAAAAAAAATGCCCCACCCAGATAGGTAGGTCTGATATTCATACACAGTTTCACACCAGTAAAGTTTTTATTTTGCTGTTACATTTTTGCATAGATCTGTGACTATCTAGTAAACACAGTCCTGCAGACTTGTGAGTGCATGTCTTTTCAGTAGTGCCTGAAGAGACGATGCTTCTTGTACCTAAACCTGATCCCAGATATGGGGACCAAGAAGCTCACTATTGAATGCCTCATCCTCATTGGAAAAAAGAGAGAATATAGGTATAGCAGATTGCATACAGAGTTGTGATCAAGGGCCTCGAGACCAATTAGACTACATTAATTATCTTTTGACACAGCCTCCAGCTTCTTAAAATTCCATCCCCATCCCCAATACACACATCCTCTAGATTCTTCAAAGGAACAGCTCTTTCTGATACCCTGGACAGGTTGAAATCTCTTGCGTGCCAGAGGCTCAATTATATCTTTCAACACAGCTCATCACCTATAATCCTATGGACCAAATGTGGGGGCACTGACCTTTTCAAGCCTCAGAAAGGTTGCTCAAATGAAGATGATCACCAAAAAAAAAAAAAAAAAAATGAGTGGAACAGGAAACTCTGCACAAGGTGGAAATAATTTTTCATGTCCACAAAATGTTTTATTCTGACTTTACTTACAGAATTTATAAATTTGGATATTCATAAAATTGTACAGTCTGCAAGAAAAGGAAAATCAGCATACTGTGGAGTTTTGCAATGGATCCATCCTAACCAGAAAGGCCAGATGAGAAAGAATTAACAACCTATGTACAAGCTTTTTAAATATTCATTCATAAAAGGACACTGTCAACTTAGGTTGTGCCAAGAATTTAAGCTATGTACAATTAAAGAAAAAGGATATTAAGAAAAGCTTGAAATTAATAAAAATGTTTTTGGTTTTAATTCCGATTAATGAAGGTGATGTGACCGGGGCCTCCTGGGATACCCTCCTGGACGTGCAAAAATCAGGGCAAGCTGAAAACCGGGAGCCAAACTCCCCACACACTGATGGGTGGTACTTAAACCAGTCTCCCTATCAGTCACAACCAGCCTTCTGGTTCCCCACACTGGGTACCAAGAAATCTGCCCAAAATAGAAACAGCTCCCTTTATTGCACTCCAGCTCCTCTGGCTCCCACTTAGCTGCACGGTCCCTTGAAGATATAGGTTCTCCTGACCCCAAAGGGCCAGCCACAGCACACAGAACAATATAGGTTTGGATCTTACCCAAAATACCACACTGGTAGCCAATCCTTTAGCAACTACAACTAAAGGTTTAATATAAGAAGAAAAGAAGCAAAATATGAGATGTTAAGGGTCAAAGCGAATCACATACATACAAATGATTTAAAGTTCATGAAAAGCAGTTGCAGGCTTGTTCCTCTGGTAAACACCCAGCATTAGGGTGGGCCTCAATCCTTTGTTCAGTCTCAGAGGAATAGTTCCAGAGATGGGTGTTGGCTGTAGACTGAGGACTTGAAAGCAAAATGGCGTTGGGGCTGCTGCCTTATATCACCTCTGGCCTTCTCCATGCTGTGTGCAGGTCTCTCCAATCAAACTGGAGCTGAGTCACATGTTTAAGTCCTAGTGGCTCAACAGGTTTTCTTCGTCGGCCCATTATACTGGGGAGCTTCCTTAATGGGCCATTAAGGAGACAATAGCCAGGTAGACATTCAGTCTGGGGAATTTTCCCAGCCTTACACAAGTTAACATATAACAATCATATTCCTAACTTCTAATATGAATACAAATCCTACACAAAAACTATATAATCATTCCCCACAGATTATTACCTTTCTATTGACACCAAACATGGCATAGTTCCTATGGATTATAACAATCATAAAATATTAATACAAAATAATATCATAAATGGTTCCTTAAATCCTGACAGCGTCACAGAAAAAGGATATTAAGAAAAGCTTGAAATTAATAAAAATGTTTTTGGTTTTAATTCCGACTAATGAAGGTGACTTTACAGTTTTCCCTCTAATGTTGTGAATCAAATGCAAAGCCTGAAAAATGAAACTGACTAGAAACAAAAGCAAAACTGACCAGTTGCTGCATTTTTTCAAACTGAGTGAAATGCAAATAATAAATAAACAGAGAGCCCAAATGGTGAAATAATAACATTGTTTTCAAACTCTTCATTTTAATAATCTAAGATGTTAATTACAGAGGTAAGGAAATGTCATTTCCTTTTGATTATCTGAATTTGTTCTTTACGGTAGAGTAAGCTGTAGATGTTAGCACTTTTTAATGATCACACTTACATTCATTGAAATATATACATTTTTCTTTGAGTTGTTTTGTACTGGTCCCAGGAAGTGCATATCTTTATATTAATAGAAATTTGTTGCCTGACAACCACTAAATGTGTATTTAAACACATAAATCTATGCCTTGCATAGTTAAGGACAATAGAAAGGTTTTTAAAGTATACTAGGAAGAAAAAGAATCCTATTAAAGATAATGGACAAAAATGCATAAAAGGTAGAAGTGTTCATTACTTCATTCTGTTCTGTATTGGGGGAGAGGGACAGATGATGTAGTCATATCATATGATCATGATAAGTCTTTCCGTTCCACTAGTATCTCAAGAGGATGTTAAACAGTAACTATAAAAGTCAGACCATTTTAAATGAGCAGGTACAGATAACTGCGACCAAGAGTTTTAAAAGAGCTGGCTGAGGATTTTATTCTTGGAATACTGAGGAAGTACCAGAAGACTTGAAGAAAGCTAATGTAGCGCCAATATTTTAAAAGGGTTAAATGGGATGATCAGGGTAATGATAGATCTGTCAGTCGGACATCAATCCTGGACAAGATAATAGAGTAGCTTATATGGGACTCTAATAATAAAGAATTAAAGAAGGTTAGTATAATTAATGATAATCAACATGAGTTTAAGGAAAATAGATCCTGCCAAGATAACTTTATATCTTTTATTGCTGAAATTAGCAGTTTGGTTCATAAAGGTGTTGATGTAATATACTTAGACTTCTGTAAGACGTCTGACTTGGTACCACACAGCATTTTGATTAAAAAGTTAGAATGATATAAAATTAACTTGGCACACATTAAATGGATTAAAAGCTGACTAACCGATAGATTTTAAAATGTAATTGTAACTACAGACTCCTCATTGAGTCGGTGTGTTTCAAGGAGGGGTCCTGCAGGGATTAGTTCTTGGCCCTATACTATTTAACATTTTTATCAATGACCTGGAAGAAAACATAAAAACATCACTGATAATCTTTGCAGTTGACCCAGAAATTAGGGTAATGATAGATAATGAACAGAACAGATCATTGATACAGAGTAATCTGGATTGCTTGGTAAACTGGGGACAGACAAATAATATTTGTTTAATAGAGCTAAATGTAAAAGTATTCATCTAGGAACAAAGAACACAGACCATACTTACAGGTTGGGAAATTCTATCCTGGGAAGCAGAGATTTTGAAAAAGATTTGGTGGAGGGGATGATGGATAATCAGCTGAACATGAGCTCCCAGTGTGACACTGTGGTCAAATACAAGCTTTGGATGAAGAGACAAGGGAATCTCAAGTAGGAATAGAGAGGTTATTATGCCTTTTTATTTGGCACTGGTGTGACCACTGAGGGAATATAGTGTAATATGGTATGCAGTTCTACTGTCCACAATGCAAGAAAGATGTTGATAAATTGGAGAGGTTTCAGAGAAGAGACCCCAAAATGGTAAAAAAAAAAGATTAGAAAACCTGCCTTACAGTGATAGATTCAAAGAGCTCAATCTGTTTAGATGGTTAAGGAGTGACTTAATTAGTAAGTAGGTACCTACATGGGAAACAAATATTTGATAATAGATTCTTTAGTCTAGCAGATCAAGTGGCTGGAAGCTCAAGCTAGACAATATAGACTGAAAATAAGGTGTACATTTTTAACAGTGAGGATAATTAACTGTTGGAACAATTTATTAAGGGGCATGGTAGATTCTCAATCACAGGCAGCTTTTAAATTATGATTGGATGTTTTTCATAAAATATGCTCTAGAAATTATTTTGGAGATGTTCTATGGCCTTATAATATACAGAAGGTCAGATTAGAGGATCACAATGGTACCTAGCAAGTGACCTTCACCCATATGCCGCAGAGGAAGGTGAAAGGCCCCTGAGATCACTGCTAATGTGACCTGGAAGAAAATTCCTTCCCGATCCCATATAAGACGATCAGTTTGATTCTGAGCATGTGAGCAAGAATCAGCCAGCAAAGTACCTGAGAGAGATGCTCAATGCCACTTCTCAGTAAATAGGTCAGTAAACTAAAAAGACAGAATGTTTGAGCCAGCTAAGATAAGAGGGAGATCTCCCAGGGAAACCATTTACTATGAACTAGATAACAAGGCACAAAGTAACTTAGGAATGTAAAGATGAGGTAAAGAAGAAGTCAAAATATGGATAGTGTGTGGACAAAGCATGCGGTACCGGGATTGGTTCCTCCTAAAAAAACAAGCCAGTCCTAAAATGTAGCTCTTTTCTGCACCTGCTCCCATTTAAATTTATCTCTTTTGAACATGGATACCCAGAATTGTACACAGTATTCCAAATGAGGTCTTACCAGTGCCTTGTTCAATAACATTAATACTTCTCTATCTCTACTGGAAATGCCCTGCCTGATACATTCTAAGATCACATTTACATTTTTCATGGCCATATCACATCAGTTGATCATAGTAATCCGGTGATCAATCTTGTACTATTGAATCTTATCCCATTTCTGACAAGTTTTTGAAATCATCCAGATTTTCCTATAAAATATTTTGATCCTGCTCTGTATTGATGGTGTATCCCAACTTTGTAACATCAGGAAATTTCATTAGGACAGTCCTACTTTTTGTGCCAAGGTCATTAATAAAATTGTCATTAATAAAGATCATTGAATAAGATTGGTCTCACAACTGATCATTGAGGAACTCTGCTAGTAACCTCCCTCCATTCTGATGATTCACCTTTCAACACAACCTACTCTCTTCTCCCTTTTAGCTAATTTCTTGTCCACCTTGCAGTGCTTGTACTGAACCCCATCATCCCTAATTTAACTAATAATTTCCCATGTGGTATGATGTCAAATGCTTTACTGAGGTCTAGATATATTAGATCTATTGCACTTCCCTTAACGGAAAAATGAGTTACCTTCTCAAAGATTAGGCTGGCATGATCTACCATTGGTAAACCCATGTTGTATTACATCCCCATTTACCTCTATGAATTTTACCTTTTATGAATATAATTATTTAAATGTACATTTATTAATTTAATAATTCTTCCCTTTGCAATTTGTTCTAAATCCTTGCCTACTACTGAGGTCAGACTAACAGGGATGTAATTTCCCAGATCACTTTTTTCCCTTTCTTAAATGTAGGTAGGTTGTTACTTATTCTCCAGTCATGTGGTGCTATCCTTGAATAGATAGATTTATTAAAAATTCTTGCATCTGGAGTAGCAATCTCATGTGCTGGTTCTGTGCATATTCTGGAATGGAAGTTATCCGGTCCTCCCGCTTTGAGTGCATTAGGTTCTTCAAGTTTTTCTGCCATCTCAGATGTGAAAATTTCTATTTCTATACACATTTCCATCGACCATACTGTCTTCATGCATGTATCATCATTATTGAATACTGAGTCAAAATATTCATTTAGTTTTTAGGACATCCCTAGACTATCTCTAATCTCCTTCTGATTCCCACTGTGTAGCCCTCATTTATTTTAATTTCCTGGGCAAGAACTAATTCAGCTAGACTGTTAGCAATTCTCACTTTATTCCTTCATTTTTAATGTCCACGGTGTAGCTTTTTTTTCTGATTCCATTCCTTTTTCCATTCCCAATACTACTAATTACTTTTTTGAGGTGGCTATTCATCCACCTGGATCTGGTGCCTTTCCCCAAAATTCTCTCTCACCCCTCCTTTCCTAGGAGGCAAATTTCAGATAGTTTTTGTAGAGTTAATCTGAAGGAATTGCAAGCCTCTCCTATGTATAAATCCTTGAGCTCTTTAATCTAGCTCATTTCTTTAATTCCCTTCCTTTCCCAGTCTGTCCTTTTGAAATAAAAAACCACAATTGATGATCTGCTTTTGATTATTCTTACATTTAATTTAAATTGAATCAACATGGGATCATTTGAGCCAAAGTTATGTCCTATGGTGGGCTTTTCTAAGATGTCCTCACTACTTACTAAAACTGAGTCTAAATTGCATCATCTCTTGTTGGTTCAGTGATGATTTCTTAAAGAAAATTGTCATATGTCACATCTAAGAATGCCTGAGCCCACCTGGCAATAGTAGCATTTATTTTTCCAATGTTTATCCAGTAAGTTAGTCACCCGTATGACACAATTCCTAAAAGTATTTCTCTCTCTAATATGAAAGAGATCACTATCCATATCCAAGTCTAGGGATATATAACAGACCCCTAATACCATCCTAACAGAATCTTTTACAGTCTTTCCCCAGAATGATTTTAACCAAAACAGATTCTATTCTGTCCATACTACCACTTCATATTTCTTTACAATTGATAGATTCATTGATGTACAATGTGACCTCATCTTCTTTATTTCCATTTCTCCTAAACAGCATATATCTTTCAGTGCCTGTATTCCAGCATGAATGCTATTCACCATGTTTCTGCAATCCCTATAATATATGGTTTGATCTTCTGCACCAGTAGTTCCAGTTGTGTACTAAGAGTTCAGTTGTTTCCTTCGGATCTCACGCAGTTTTCTAGCTTGTTGTGTTCCATCATTCCTTCCTATATCTTCATTAGGCTGATTTTCTTATTTTTGTGTATTAGAACCATGCGTGGAGATTTCTTGCGTATCTTCCAACATCTCCTAGTTTAAAGTCCTTCTTATAAGTCATGCTAGCTTTGATCCCAGAAGATTAATAGCCCAGGTACTTAAATGGAGTTCATCAGTTGAGAAGATTATTCTATCCATAATTGTCTCCCAATGGTTGATCATCCCATATCTTCTTCACAGCACCAATCCTTGAGCCATCTGTTGATCTTAATTACCTTGTCATGCCTTCACTGTCTTCTCTAGGGTCTGGAAGTATTCCAATGAAAATCACCTCAGCTCCCACTTCTTTAAGCATCTTACCCAGCCAATCATAGGCAGGGCCGTCCTTGGGGGGGGGGCGAACGGGGCGATCGCCCCGGGCCCCGCAGTTACGTGGGCCTTGCGCTGTCCCACTCCTAATGGGGCAGTGCGGGGCTCGCGCCAGGGCCCCATGGCCACGCTTCACCCCAGTCCCAGCTGCCTTCAGCAGCAGGCCGATGGCAGTGGGGCGAGAGTGTTTTGCTCGGCCCCTGGGCCGGCCCTCCCCGCCCCCAGGGCGGAGCAGCTGGCCGGCCCAGGTGTGAGGTAAGCGGGTACGTGGGCCGGGCCAGGCGGCAGCCGGCCGGCCTGGCCTGCCCCAGCCCCACACAAGGTTCCCGGCTATGGCTGGGGCGGGGCCAGCCCCTGCCGGCAGTGTGGCCTCGGCCAGGGCTGGCTCCCGGTCCCCGGGTGGCAACAGTGGTCCCTGGGGGGGTGGAGCGGGCCGGCCCGCCATGGTCCCCTCCAGCATGGGGGCGGGGGCCCCGCTCCCCCCACGGGACGGCCCTGATCATAGGTGGTCTTGATTCAATCCATAGAGACTCTAGCAGTGTCGTTTTTCTCAACATGCAGCATGATCAATGGATTTTTACTCACTCCATCAGGCTCCTTTTCTCATGTCCACATCACGTACCCTTGCTCTTGGTGAACAGCATTTTCTTCTGTTCTCTGGATCTCATCTGGTGACAGGCCTGTTGATTCTTCTGAGTGTAGAGTCCCCTATCACTTGATGTGCTTCCTCCTGGTGTTGGTAGGAATCTGTTTTATGTTCTTTTTCACAGTCCCCTGTACATCATCCTTGTATTTCCTTGGCTCCATTCTCTGAATATCTCCCATCATCTTTTCTTCTTTTCTACAGAGAGTGGCTTCCTTTCTTTTCCTCCTCATCAACACATTTTCGGCCTGTTCCTCATCTTCCTTATTCCACAGTGCAGCAAACTGGTCACTCAGTTTCATCTCACCACCACTAGCTGCCCCCTTCCTCTGCCTTGTCGTCATTGTCAGATTCATCCATGGATCACGCTCCTCTTCTGGCAGTCCTCCAACCAGCTCCTTTTATTCGGCAGGTGTCCACAAATCTTGAGTTGTCTGTACCACCTGTATACCTTCATCCCTAGATGAATTTCATCTTTATCTCCTGTTGCATCTCTAACCCTGGAATCTTCTCTGCCCATGAGCTCTGTCAGACCATATTTCATACATACGTAGCTTCCATCAGAAACCCCCTCAAGGATGATGTACATCATGCAGCTTTTGCATCTGAACATCTTCTTTCTTTTCTTGGGTCACTTCTAGTGCTGCCTCAGTAGCTGTCATTGTCTTCTCTTCCTTGTCCCTAATTAAGTTCAGGCCCTTTCCTCTGTAGGTGTTACTGAATCTATTAGACTTAAAGAGGGTTAAATAAACTGATATTTACAGCACTGCTTCAGTCAGCCAGAGTCCTTTATTGCACCTTAATTGATTTTAGAGTCTCTGCAAAATTTAAAATGACCCAACTATTAGTTGATTCAAAGTTTTGGTTGCTAACTATGAATCTGATTTACATGATTCCTCCTTACAATATTCATTTCTTCCCTGGGAAGTTTCTGCAAGCAGCTTAAGCAGTAACAAAAATGTCTGTTTCCTAGGGATGCTAAGTGAGGAGGAAGCAGCTGGGTGGGATAGATGGGATAAAGCAGATGAAGTAGTGTTCTAAGACTGTAGACAAAGATTGGTATAAACCAGATGATTTACACTAGCTGAGAATCTGGCCCTTGTTTTTAAAAATAGGGGAGTTTAGGAAGAGGAGGTCGCTTGTTGAATTGAATGGGTGTTTCCTCTTTAAGATCTTTCCATAGCACAAAGCTCCTGGAGAAAGTCAAAGATTTGGGGAAGGGGTGTTGAGCTTGTGGAAAAGCAAATTCTGGCACCATGATCCCGTAGAGTGGGCAACAGGCTCAGTGACCAAGAGACCTGGGTTCTATTCCTGGCTGTGTCCCATAGTCAGGGTGTGACTTTGGGCCAGTTACTTGACATCTTCGTTCCTCTGTTACCTCGTCTGTAAAGCAGGGTAATAGTGCTCACCCATGTGTGTAAAGCAGTTGGGATCTAGGAATGCTCTATGCTAGATAAATTCTAAGCATTGTTTATTTATTGAATGCATACCTGTGCTCTGCCTGAGTTAGGATTTCATGCTATGCCTATTGCTGTGGCATAACTGGAGGTGTGAGTTTGGGATGCTTATGAAGGCTTAAGCTAAGACTCAGAAGCCTGGTTACTCACAAAAATGGAGCTCCCCTCTCAGGCCTATAGGATGGCCCTTTAGCTAAAGGTTGGGGCCAAATAGCAGGGGAGCATGTGCAGAAGCTTGGGCTGCTGCCATCAATGCTGGTCTTGCTCTGTAGATAGAGCTCTTCAGCCTGCAGGGGTGCCAGAAACCACCAAATTTTGCCCTTTGGAAATCCATGAAAAAGA
Source organism: Pelusios castaneus (assembly GCA_007922175.1). NCBI lineage: Eukaryota > Metazoa > Chordata > Testudines > Pelomedusidae > Pelusios > Pelusios castaneus. The sequence goes on along the minus strand of ML685815.1, from coordinate 3,879,148 downwards.
CCTGTGACAAATCCTGGGATGGCAACAGACTGAAGGCTTATATTTGGATTCTTGGTTCTTTATTTGGATGTCTTCATTTCAGACAGAGGTGTGAATCAGAGCAGATTTCAACTCTCAGTTACTAAAGAAGATGTGTAAAAATAACCATTGAGAGACAGGAATTGAAAACACAGGAAAATAGACTTGTACATTCATTTTCAAGGCAGTGACAGCAGATGAACTTCTTCAGGGGGAGAGATGCCAGTGGCTTTCCCCACTTCCTTCTGTTCTCTTTGGTCCTTTAAATACTGCACTGATTGGGACTCGGGTAGGCCCAGAACCATGAGTGAAGTTTCTTAAAGTCCCTTGTCACAATGAGTCTGCCTCACAACAAAAAAAGAAAGGGGGAAGAAGGGGAGTTGTAGGCAATGAAAGTGAGGGGATGGGGAAAATTGTAAATAAAATAATTACTATTTAATATTTCTATTGTGATAAGTCCTACTCATCAACCAGGTCAGGATGCTATTGTGCTTGGCATTATTCAAGCAGATAGTAGATGACAGTCCCTGCCCACATGATCTTATAATTTAAAAGACAAGACAGAAGAGGCAGGTGATACTGTAACAGGGTAGTTAGAATCATAGAATCTTAGGGTTGGAAAGGACCTCATGAGGTCATCTAGTCCAACCCACTGCTAAAAGCTGGACCACTCCCACTAAATCATCCCAGCCAGGGTTTTGTCTAACAGGACCTTAAATATCTCCAAAGATGGAGATTCCACCACCTCCCTAGGTAACCCATTCCAATGCTTCACCACCCTCCTAGTGAGAAAGTTTTTCCTAATATCCAGCCTCAACCTCCCCAGCTGTAATTTGAAACCATTGCTCCTTGTTCTGTCCTCTGTTACTACCGAGAACAGCCTAGCTCCCTCCTCTTTGGAGCACCCCTTCATGTAGTTGAAGGTTGCTATCAAACCCCCACAGTCTTCTCTTCTGTAGACTAAATAAGCCTAGTTCCTTCAGCCTCTCCTCGTAAGTCATATGCCCCAGCCCCCTAATCATTGTTGTTGCCCTCTGCTGGACTCTTTCTAATTTGTCCACATCCTTTCTGTAGTGGGGAGCCCAAAACTGGACACAGTATTCCAGATGGGGCCTCACCAGTGCCACACTGGCCAAGAGAGGGTTAAAGAGGGCCCAGGGAGAGCAGCCAATCAGCCTGAGGGACTGTTGGGCCAATCGAGGCCCAGGACAAGGTAGAAAAACTGACTGCCAGGCCAGAGCAGGGGCTGTCTCCCCCAAGACAGTGAAGCTAGAAGATCCTGCCTGCTCATGGGGTTGACATCGTTCCTCTGTTACCTTGTCTGTAAAGCAGGGTAATAGTGCTCACCCATGTATGTAAAGCAGTTGGGATCTAGGAATGCTCTATGCTAGATAAATTCTAAGAATTTTTAATTGACCAAAGCACATCAGTACATGGGGCAGCTCCCTGTGGATAGGAAAGCTCTGAGGAGGACTGAGCCTGAGACTTGGCTAAGGAGGCCTGCAGAGAGCCCTGAGAAGGAAGGAGAGAGCCAGACTGCTGGGATTCAAGAGGAGCCAGAGGAAGAAGCTGGGAAGAGGCGGAAGAAGGTGGATCTGCTGTGAAGTGGTACAGAGGATTAGACTAGGGGTTGAGGCAGTGCCTGGAGCAAGGCATGCTGGGGCCTGGAGAAGTGGGCAGGCCTGGACTGCTAGTGAGTGGCCAAGGACCTGAGGCAGCCACTGCTACCAAGTGGTTTGCCAGGATTGGACTTTCCCTGAAAGGGGGGATACTGGACTGGGGCCCAGTCGCGTGGCTGGGTCGCCCTGAAAAGGGCTTAAAGACACAGACAGCGCCATACACTGAGGGTTGCTACTTGAGCTATTCCGCAAATACCATCACCAGGAGTACCCACCGGAGGTCCAAGCTGAGGGGTCTGTGACAGAGACAAAGTGTTTTGGGGAGATGTGGGAGGAAAACAGGGTGACAGCCTAGATAATAGGATCCAACCTGGTTATGGACTTTAGACACCACCCCAATATAAACATTAAATAATAACAACACTAATAGGATGTGTACATTTCTTAACCAATCAGGGGAGTGATCACAATTCCCTACCTGCCCAGCCCTTGGCAGATTGTGGTTTTTGCTGTACATTATGGGAGAAGGAAATTTGGAGGAGGATGAGGCAATGGCTTTACAGATGTTGAATGAGAAAAGCTGCAGATCATAAAAGGAAACATGGGAGAGAGTGCAAAGGTGCTTGGGAGAAAAGTGGCAAAAATGACAATAGTTGCACCTGCTGATCCAAGAAGAACGACTGCTAGGCAGAGATGGAGTCCACTTATCGAGGAAGGGGAAGAGCATATTGGGACATAGACTGGCTAACCTAGCGAGGAGGGCTTTAAACTAGGTTTGAAGGAGGAAGGTGACCAAAGTCCACAGATAAGTCAAAATCAGGGAGCCAGGTTCAAATTCACAGGTAGACTTGCCAACGGGAGCTTACATCCAGAGCCTTCACCTCTCAAGCATTGTAGCAGATGTACATGTCCAGAATGGACGTGGATGTGCACAACATGTCTGCAAATATTTCAGACCCTTTCTTTTTAATTGTAGGAAGCTAAAAGGTTCAGTGAGATTTTTATTTAATTGGAATCAATTCTCTCATCCTTGGACACAATTGAAAGTGAGTATTTTAGGGCTTCTTCCTATTTTCTCTGTATACTTTGTTTCTCTGCCATCATGAATTCTGCTTGGCTACCGTGCTCCCTGTGCCATCCCTTTCTAGGCCACCCAGAACTACACGTTGATAAGCATTCCCTCTTTTCTCCCGCTAAGCACACTACCAAAGGGAATATTTGCAGAGAGGTATACAGGGAGTCAGATAACTGTAGTTTGCACTGACATAAATGGAAACGACTCAGCTATTACCCCAAATCCATCTGCTGCCTGTAAGGAACAGCAGCAATGGCTGGGGTTTTCCCTCGTTAGGTTTGTCCTGTGGCTCTTCTGTAAAGTCAGATGTTAGCTAGAGAGAACAGTTCAATTTTTTTTCTTTGAGGCTTTACACACTTAGCAACCTTGTGAGTCTCATTCACCTCACTGACCTAAAAGTCAAGATGGCAGGATTTTGAGTGTGAGAGAGACAAACACTTGAAGAAATGAGCAGTTGTCCTCCAAGTCTGGAGAGAAGGGAGGGGGGAAGATTATAACCTCGGTTGCCTTTAAGTCATTCATTTACCAGAAAAAGAATGCAGTACCACTTCACGCCCAGTGTGTGACTGTGCAGCAGAGTCTGATGCACAGGAAAAACAACAACATGGATTAATGGCGTGTGTACGTGTGCACACATGCCTCCACCTTCTTTCTTTCTTTCTTTCTTTCTTTCTTTCTTTCTTTCTTTCTTTCTTTCTTTCTTTCTTTCAGGCAGGTACAAACAAATCTCTCTGGCATGGGACTTAATTAACCAACTCCTTCCCCCAGAGTCACCCTATTCCTGGCTGCTTCTCTTTGTCTCTCCTTCCTTTCCCTGGCAGCATGGGTGGTGGTGGTGGTTTGTGGAGGAACGGTTTGTTTTGATTAATATTAACACTGTGTCTGTAGCTCTTTCCCGACCATTTTAGCAGGTGATTTCTCTTTCAGTCGGACATTGATCCGTTGATACATACACGAGGGGGCCCAGATCGATATTGCAAGTGCAGGCACAAGACGCCAAGTTCTTTTTATTTATCTCTCCCGTCATCTATTTATTTACTCTTCCAGCTGTCCTAATCCGTCACCCTGCAGGCTGTCATATGTGGGGGCTTCAGTCCGATGGCTTCTTAGGTCCGCTATCATAGACTCTCCAGTAGGCAAAATTGCCAAAGAAATTGTTATAATCAACCTGGCAGTCAGTGTCTGTCTCTGAATATTATCATTCTAATCCTGTTTGTCAGAACTGAGCTGTTCTACACTTTCCCCCTTCACCCCCCTCTGCTGCCATCCGCCCTGCTCCACTGAGCACACTTCTCTCTGTCGCAGCCTCTCTCCTTTACAGGCTTGCTGTTCTCAACACTTGCTCTCCCTCCTACCAAATCTACTTCACCATTGCACAGCCCTCTGCTGCGCCTGCCCCCTCGTTACTGCCCTCCCCTACACTCCTCCTCCTCTTCTAGCTGCATCTCTCCTCTACAGATCTGCTGTAATTGACATTTTCCGTCTGACAGATTCTGTTTTCCCTTCTTGCAGTTGCTAAGGGAACAAGCCACAGGGCCCTCAGCCAGGGAGCGGTTAGCTGCCTTTAGAGGCTGCCTGTCCACATAAATGTCACTTTCGCTAATGAACGCTGGGCAAAAAGTTAAAGCCCAACCCAAACAAAACGCAACACTGAGCCGGGTTAGTGTTAAATTAGGGGGAAACAAAAAATCTCCCCGTAGAGCTGAACCTCTAACCTCCCAATGAAAGGTTTCGCTTTCCTGCCCCAGCATGCCAGACAATTAAGCAACATGAGCGCAAGTATCCGACAGGTCTCCAGTTCCTTTCTTCCTTTGTGGAACAGGAAATTTTCATTCCTCTGCCAACATCCTGCCCTGGTGGGCCTCTGTAGGGTTGCCACCTCAAAGTTACAAAAAATTAGGGCATCCAGGATGATCCTGAGCCCATAAAACCGGGCAGCTGGCAGTGTGCAATGAGCACCCGGATAGATTTCTGAGCACAGCTACCCCAACAAAGATGCAATCCTGGGAAAACCTGGATAGATGATGACCCTATGGAGACAGAAAGATACTACAGATCAGCCTGGTAATGTTTAACCTGAGCCAAGTGGCTTTTTTGGACAGGTGAATAAATTAACATTCGTTTTGTCATCATTTACATCATGGTAAAGAATCCAAAAGTAGATTGTAGGCCTGAGCTGGTAAATGGCTCTGCTGTTTCACAAGGTTTCTCTGTGTGTTGCATTGTAGAGTATGTCATGGTCCAGCTACTGCATAACTTCTCGGTGGCAGGATTCAAGTTGACCAGGCAGCCTTACATTGCAGATCTCTGACTTTGGAACCGTAATGTTCTTTTCCTGTCAATTGTTTTGTTAAATTGGAATTTCTTACCTTTTTTAAAAGGTACCTTTTAAATTTCTTATCTTTCAAAAAAGAAAGATGAAGAAACAAAGGGAAGTTGCTATCACAGATATAGGATTAGCTCCACCTCTTTTCCTCTCTGGTCTTTCTGAGGGCACTGACTCAGGTGTCTGGCCACAAGCCTTTACTTCTCCTGGGCTGGAACGCTGCAATTCTTTCACTCTTACACCAGGCCCTAGCCTACAGCATCCTGTGTAAGAGCCATGCTTGCCCAGCAGACCCAAAGGAGTTTATCATCTGCACTTCTTCCTTTTGGGAGTCAGTGAGCAGTGGTCAGTACAGCAACCACACAGCCTTTTTAAACTAAAGCATTGCTTATTTTAACATTAAGAACAAAATAGTTGGAGAAAAAGGCTTTTAAAACAACAAAGAGTCTTATATGCATGTCTTGTTTATCTAAAATGTCCTGTAATGGTGACCTAGTCAGGCCTTGCTTTTTCAAACACCCCAATAGGTTACTTTGTCTTTTTCTCATGCCCTTGAACAAATCTGACCTCTCTTGAGAGAGTCCCTTTTGAAACTGTTCTAGTCCTTTCGATATCTGGTATTCATGGGCCTTTTCCTATAATGTGCCATGTTGTTATAGTCATGTTGGACCAGTATATCAGAGAGGCAAGGTGGGTGATATAATATCTTTTACTTTTAAATATCTTTTATCTTAGTCTGGTGGGGTGTACTTGGTCCTTTGAGGCTCCCTGCTGGATGCCTCCTGGTCCTACCACACCCTGCCTCAGAAAAAAGAACAGTGAAGGGGGTCCTTCAGGTCTGCCTAGAAATGATGTAGGGAAATAGCCAATCAGAAGCCAGCAGGCTCAGTTAAAAGGAGCTGCAGGGCCTGAGTAGATCAGTTACTGGCTGAGGCCATGTGGGGGAGGAAGGACTGGAAGACAGAGAAACTCTCCAGGTAAGGAGGCCTGGGAGAGATCCTGCTCAAATACTCAGGGAACAGACAGAGAATACAAGAGGGTCTTGGGAACAAGTGGGAAGCAGCCCAGGGAAGGCAGCATTAATTTTTTTAAAAAGCAGTACATAGCTATATGGTCCCAAGGTTGGGGCCCAGAGTAGTGGGTGGGCCTAGGTCCCCCCCATCAATCACTGCAAAAGTGGCCAAAACCCCAAGAAGAGGACTTGTTTCATTTGGCAGCTCAAGAAAGGGTCTGGGAATTTGAACAGGCCAAGGGATGGGACTGAAGATCTTGAAGAGGCTCAACACGTTGTTGAATTTTGTCGCATGGGAAGAGATTTGTTCATTCATATATATTAACCATGTGGCTTAGCCAGACAGCTGAGCCACTGATGATCCTTCTGACAAGGACAGCAGCCAACAGGGCATTGAGAGCAGAGAGAGTGTGTGTGCAGGTTTGCACCCAGTTGACAGGAGGTGCTCACAAGAGAGATGAGTGCACCCTGTCCAAGTGAGAGAGACAAGTTTTTGAGCTTATAGAGAGCTCTTATTCAGATCTGGGAAACTACTCCAAGTGTCACTGTTAAATACAAGGTTTGAACAGATTGTTTGGCATGTGGTGTCTCTTAAGAACCCTCAGGCATTTGCAGAGAAGTGGCTTATCTTGACTCATTTCTGCTTGTTTTTCCTTCTAGACCCTTATTAAATAAAAACCCATGCAGACGTATAGTAAATATCCCAATAACCTGGCCACACAGAATATCCATAAATTATTGCAAAGCAGCACCAATTACACCAGTCGCCATGTTCAGCTATTTGTCAGATGGAAGCAAAGTTCCATGTGCCGCACAATGTGTGCAATCAATACAAAAATAGCCATTGTTCCATTCTAGACACACCTTTCTGTATCATATAAAAGAAAGCAAGATTTCTTCAGAGCTTTACTTCCTTTTTTTTTTTTTTTTTTAGGTTCTCCTTCCATGTCACCATGCTATCTGAGTGCCTCACAGACCTTAGTGAATTTACACTTCTAGACAAAGAGGTATCAATGTCCTCATTTTACAAGATGAGAAAATGAGGCGACAGAAAGGTTAAATGGTTGGCCTAAAGTCATACAGGAAATCTGTGGCAGAGCTGGGGAATGACTCAATATTTCCTGCATCCCCTCTAATACTTTAACCACAAAACCAAAACTCTTTATACCTTTCCTTCAGATATCATACTGAAGTAGGCTGGTCTCCTTTGAACACTGCCTGCCTGAATATATTCCTGCTCAGATCATATTCTGCAACCTGCTATGTATGTGTGAAGAGAAGTTCCACTCCTAGTTATGCCTGAATCTGCATGTCTTAAAACAGTCCCAACACTGTGTGTTCAATGGGAATTTTCTCTTTGTTTATATAAACACTCCTGTGGACTGCTAATGGTAATTTTCAAAGATCCTATATTTAACATAATTTGGTGCACGTTCCCAAAGTACCTCTTTAAACACTAATCAAATCAAATTTCATTTTGACGGGACCATTATAAGGTATGTCTGCAACCTAGAGACTATGGGCTTATCTAGATTTATGGTGGCAAATTCTCTGCCATCAGATCTAACTTCCTAGTTTGAGTGAGGGGTCTGTGAAAACCCATTCAATCAATTGGGGAGTCGATCCATTAACTCTAGTCTCTCAACTAGAGTAGCATGAGTTGAAGGGAGGGTATTTCCCTTCAACTCAGCACAGTGGATCCACCAGACGTTAGGAAATTGAAGGGAAAGACACAAATTATTTTAAGTAACTTGTATACTTCCCTTCAACTCCTGCCGAAAATGGCGAGAAGTATAGACTACGGCTATGTCTCTGCCAAATTTAAAATTCCCATCACTTTTTCCCCAGGCAATTGAATTGTTCAAAGAAAAGATTGAAAAATTATTTTCTTCTTAGGAAAACTATATTCTTTCACTCATTCCCTGCTTAAAAATGGCTCAGTCATTCTTGATTAAGCTTTCAGGGGAAAATTGCTTTAAGGATGTTCCCAGGAAATGAGAATTAATTGGAGAGGCAGTGTGGATCAGTGGATAAGGCAAGCAACTAAGAGTCAGCAGATCTGGGTTCCATTCCTAGCTCAGCCATTGACCTGCCTTCCTGTGCCCCTTCGAAGCTCTCCTTCCATTCTTTGTTGGTCACTCTAGTCTATTTAGATTGTAAACTCTTTGTGGCAGGGGCTGTTGCTAATCGTACAGCATCTAGGCACTGCTAAATACAAAGAGTAACAAGAAAAGTAAACTTTCACAATAGAAATGCTTAGGCAACCTTAACTCTAGGTGTTGCTATGTGCACCATTTGTAATAAGCCCATCCTTAAGTCTTCGCTCGATTTGGAACTAAGCTTGATCCAAACTTTCGAGAGGAGAATTCCTTTCTAGGTTGTGGCTGGTACCACAAACTGGAACTGCAGAATGTCAGCAGAAAAAAAAGTCCCTTCAGAAAGATCCTGCCCAGTTTTGCATATCCAGAGATGTGCACAGTTCAGATATGCTTTAGGAAAGTCTCTGGATTTCTGAATGCATAGCCGAACTCTACCTGAATACCAAGCCCATGTGCTCGTTTACACTTTATGCCTCCTCTGTGCAAAAATGCCTTAAAATGGTAGCAAATTACATTTGCACATTGCACTGCTGTAATGGAATCAGGAGGCTTTAGTATAAATGTGTACATGTAGGAACAAAGAATGTAGGACATATTTACAGGGTTGGGGACTCTATCCTGGAAAGCAATGACTTTGAAAAAGATGTGGGGGACCTGGTGGATCATCACCTGAACATGAGTTCCCAGTGTGCAGTTGTAGCCAGAGGGGCTAATGTGATCCTGGGATATATAAAATGGGGAATCCCAAATAGGGTTAGAAACGTTATTTTACCTCTATCTGTGGCATTGGTGCAACTGCTGCTGCAATACTGAGTCCAGTCTGGTATCCCTAAATCGAGAAGGGTGTTGATAAATTGGAGAGCATTCAGAGATGAGACCCAAGAATGAATAAAGGATTAGAAAACATGCCTTAGAATCATACATTCAAGGAGCTCAGTCTATTGAGATTAACAAAGAGAAGGTTATGGGGCACTTTATTACAGTCCGTAAGTACCCACAGGGGGGACAAATATTTCATAATAGAGTCTAGACTCTTCAGGTTAGCAGAGAATGGTATAACACAATCCACTGACTGAAAGCTGAAGCCTCCTGTGCCCCCCACCCCTTGTGAAGGGCCAGCCTGCACCCTGCACTGACTCGCTGCTCCAGCCCCACAGCCTGGTGCCAGCTTGGATGGAGCCATCGCACCCCCCCGGCCTGGAGGAGGTAGGGAGGGTGCTGGGCTGGCCCTTCATGATGTGCAGAGGGTGGGCTTGTACTCTTGTTACTACCTGATACTAGGGCCTGTGTCGTCACGTCTATAGTATTACTGTTACTGGTGGGAGAGTGAAGCTAGCAGGGTGCACCTATCTGTGCTAGAATCACACCTTCGCTTGCAGTGTAGTGATGGGCAAGATTCAAACATTTGGAGGTTCACACGACCTCTGATAGCTTAGCTGAACCTCTGGTCATTGTGACGTTGCTCGTAGACTTCCGGACAAGCTCTAATTCCCTTTTACTAATGCCTCTGCCCATGCCCCCAGTCCCCTTTCTATTGCTTGTGCACTCTTGTGCAGTCTCACTCTCGCACACACTCATTCAACCAATAGGGCCCGAGGTTGCTCATTTCCGAAGACTAGACAACACTTTTAATCATCGGGCCTGGGCTGTGTCTGCCTTTCCGAAGGCTGGGCAGCTGCCAGGTGAAACTCCGGGCTGTTCGTGAGGCTTTATGAACTGAAATGCTGGTGTGCTCAGCTCTAGGAATCCAAAAGGGTTAACTCAGCGGGTGCTGGCTGAAGTAAGCAAAACATATTTGTGATACTTTTGACCCTAAATGTTAAGTGCATCCTGGGAAATAAGGTGGCATGGGCCCGGTGGCTTTGTGATGTTGTGGGCCACCTAACTCACTGTCAGTTGTGACCTGAATCACATCTACAGATGGGCAAGGCTTTTGCACATTATGTGCACTATTTGTCACAACACCTTGAGAAGCACAAGGGTTGGGCTTAGGTTATTTAAGAGTGGAATAGCAGGCGGCAATGTAGGCCAGGAATGAGGCTCCTTGTCAGTAAAGTCTAGAAGCCTGTACACTGCTTCCTTACATTGCCTGACTCCAGTTAATACTTTATTCTTGTGAACACAAAATTCTAGTGGCATGGGTCAGATCCCAGCCCCCTTACTGATCTTAGACCCCTATCTGGAACAAGGCATGAGTCACTATTGAGACCTCATTATTTATTTATGTATAATGATTACAGTTTGGTGTTTCCTGGGCTTAGAACCAGAAATAACCATGTGAGACAAGGTGAATTCAATGCGGCCTAAAGGGTTCATAGGTCTTGGCTGCTCTCATGACTGCTGCGAGCAGAGGATAAAAGGACAGGGAAGATGGGTCAAAGTTGAATAAAGGGGAAAGAAGGCCTGGCTGGCTGGGCAAAGCCTCTGGGGAAACATTCCCAGTGTTTTACAGCTGATTTGCGTTTGGTTTTTGTTGGGGGTTTTTTTTTTTTTTGTTAGTTTTCTTTCTTTCTTTCTTTTGGAGGTTAATGAACAAGTCCTAAGGAAAAGATTGAGGCTGGGAGCCTTTATGTCCATTTGCTGGCTGGTGAAACCGCCTGCCAGCTTACACCGTGGTATTTTACGTACCTCTTTGGGTAAATGTTGGGTTTTTTAGTGGCAATGACTGTATCTATTATACAAGGGTAAAGAAGTGGTAAAATAACAGACGATGAGAAATGTGATTGAATGAGTATTAAAATGTGAACATAACGAGTGCAGTTAGTGCAACATTCAGTCCTGCGGGACACAGGAGCTTTTGTTTGGCTTTTATTTCTTTAAAGAAAGGGCGAAAAAAACCCACTAACCCTCCCACCTCCTGGGTATTATTTTCAAATTAATTACTCTCATTACGTTAATTGTATGAGTGCTTCTTTGATTCCAACCTCCAATCCTAGCTCCATTCAATGGGTTAGAATATAAGTGTTGCTAAAAATGCAAAACTCAGGAACCCGATAGTAACAATTCATCCAGAGAAAGAATGCTATTGCTGCACACATTGTCCTTGTTTAACAGATAATAAATAACAATTAATAAATGATCCACTGTTAGAACACTACCTCCCCCCAATATAATGCTGATAAATTTCTCCCTCTCTTGGAGGTTGGGGGCATTGGCTGTTTAAAGGCACACTACAAATTAAAAACAAAAATTACGTTCTGCCTTGTAAAATGGCTTGACTACTCCCCACGCCATGCGACTAGACATTGAAAGGCATTCAGCGCAGCAGTGCTGTAAGCCTCTAATGGTAGGTATCTCATGTTTTATACCTGTAAAGTGCTGTTCACACCTGTGGCGCTATATTAATATCTTTTATGAAATGAATTTGCTCCCCTGCTGTGAAATCCTGTGATGCCACCTGGTTTGCATAAATAGCCTAGACTGGATTATTCTGTGACCACATTGATTCCAGGGGTTGCATGGGAATTCTGATTATCAGTGATGTCACAGAGCTGTGACAAATCTGAATGTGCTCAGAGGATTTCATAGAGGAAATAATGGAGGGGGAGGAGTATTTAAAAAGGAAATATTAAAATCAAGCTTACTTCTTTGCTGAAAGTCTCCAGAGCCTGGTGGGTTGGGACATTCGGTGCGTGTTTCAAGGCTTGATTCTATTTCCATTTAGCAATGCATCTTACAGTACTGCCTAATGGCTGGTTAGAGGTTTGATGGCAAAGGCCATTGGGGCACCTGCCTACCCCTATTTGGGACAGGATTGTAGGGTCATTCTTTCCACTATATTCTCCTGTGCTTTGTCTAGTCTGAAGTGACATAACTCAGGGTGCAGAGTTTCCTAGGAAGGCCATGCTATAGAACTCACCACTGTGAGATTTTTCCCAACTATCCAACCTACATCATCATTTCCTTAATTTCATCCTATTACTTTCCTTCGCTCTCCCAGTTAGAACACGCTAAAGATAAGAATCCCTCTGCCTCGTCTTGTGCTTTGGCATTTGCAGATAGGATAGGAGCTAAGTGCCAATAACCCATTGAAATGTAAGGGGAGATAAGCACTGAGCTCCATTAAACTCCTCCATAACCCCAGTCCAAAGTCTGCACCACAACTGACACGGCATGATTCGCATCTTCAAGATTTCACGCAATGCCACTTATGCCCTGTGTTATTATCCAGCAATGACCTATCAGTCCATTGAAACAAATGCTTAGCATCCTCTATTCCCTCATTCTCATGGATTCCAGGTGGGACCATTAGGATCATCATCTGACCATCTATATACCACAGGCCGGAGAACCTCACCCACTAACTTCTGCACCAGACCCATAATTTCTGCTTGAGCTACAGCATTTTCTTTTTTGATAAAGACATCTAGTTTTGACTTAAAGACTGCAAGTGCCAGAGAATCCACCAGGTCTGTAGATAAGCTCATTGTATTTAAGCTTAAGACACCCTGTATTTGCATTGATACTGTATCCCTGACTCATTGTATTCTATTGGACTATCTGTCTTTATGGCCATCTGTCTGTCTGTGTCCATTTATCGTGGTAAATAGGAGGTTAATCTCAATAGGCTTTGTCACCATGCTATTTTAGTGCTCCTGGCTTAATAAAAATGTTGAATAGCTCATCCTCAGTCAGCCAGATTTCCCTTCATTTATGCCTGTGTGAATGAGGAGTGACTCCATTGATTTGAGCAGAGTTACTCCAGATTTATACCAGTGTGAATGAGACTGAAATCTGATCTAATGCCTGTGTATTTGTATTACTAAAACAAGTAAATGGGATTATAAGAAATAATCATTTCCCTGAAATATACAAAGAATCTTAGGGATTTTTCACTGAGCAAGAAGAGGCATATCCTAAAGACAGTGGGTCTAATTAATACGAGTAGTGATAAACTCAGTGATGGTTACAGTCCCCCAGCTATACTTCTCCAGTATGTTCTGAAAACTGCCGAGCCATGTGCGTTACAATTCTAGACAAGGCCTCAACACTGCCAGTAAGACGCAGGAGTGCAACTGCATAGTGAAATAATCACTGGAATATTTTTAAACGATTTTCACAGTAGCATTTATTATCTAAACTGTAAGGTGTTCTTCTTAATGATCTGGCTATTGTATGTGTTTCATTAAAGACCACACCATTGAATGAGAGAGGAATAGCACTTTAATAACACAGACAGGAGTGATTCCCAGGTGTGGAGCTGGGAGCAGTCAGGTTAGATCACCTGTAGGGCACATCTCCCAATTCACACAACACTGACCCATGCTAGGGAGTGTCTCTAAAATCACAACCTTCTATAAGCATCTCTCTACAATATGAACACAGAGAAGGGGAGCAAGCGCCTGCTCTTTGAATCAACACAAATTAAAGAAAGTGTGAGAGTTACTTGAGCTTTACACCAGGGTGACTAAGATCAGAGCCTGGCCCTGTAAAACTACTGTGCCTCAAGGAATGAGACACAGTAGGCCTGCTTTGCAACCTCGATAGTCATTTCCAGGTGTGCAAAGAATGTGCAAAATGCCATCACCAGGAGAGGCTTTGTATTTTGCACTTCCCTTACACAAGCATGTATGACAACACAAAATGCAAAGCCATGGAGAACCAGACACATTGCTTTTGCTTCTGAGCACCACTGATTTGATGGGAATTACTCCTGATTTACAGGTGAGATCAAAGACTTTGCTGCTGATATCTAGAAAAGGTCATTTCTTTATGTAGACATATGTCTTGGGGTGCTTTTGGTGGGCCGGGGCTAAGTTTATAATGACAAACAGCAAGTCTCATGTCAGTCAAGCTTTGTAGCAGATATCTGGCTGCTTAGCAGCCAGTGCTGAACTGTGTGTTGGGATAATTTGGAGAACATGTGTTAGGATACATGTAAATATTGATGAATGATGTTTTTGATCAAGTGTGTAGCTTCTGCTTTCTTCCCAGCTAAAAAAGGAAGCTCAGAGGTGCCTGGTGAAAATGGAGAAAAACAAAACAAAAATGATCCATGAAATAAATGAACTTTTTCAAAGCTCGGGGGGAGTGGAGGGGTGAGAAATCCATTCAGATTCAGTTTGAGTTTGGGGTGACAAGTCAGGTCGGCTCTTATTTGAGCTGAAGCAGTCCATCCCTACTGTTAGTTAAGAATGGAGAGTGGCACTAGCCCTGGTGGATCCCAGTAAATATCGAGGCATATGGCTAAATGGAGGAGTATTTTACCAAGGCTGGCGGAAAAGAGGAAGGTTGCAAATATCCTAGGCATGCAATTTATCATAAAACACTAATGATTTCTCTTGGGGCCCTTGGGGAAGACAGTCCTCTAGAGGGGTCAGGGTTCTGAGTGCCCGAGCTACCTCTCCAGTCCAGTCTGTGCTAGAGACAAATAGGAGCTGGCAGGATGCTGGGCCAAGCTTAGTTAGTGGTGCGTCTTAGAGAGGCCTCCCTGCACTGGATCCCTGCTTGGTCTCTGCTGTTTTCTCACTAATTCCACACAGACCTGAATCGGCTGTAGCATCCGATTTGTCACACCGTTGCTCACTTCCTGCTGCAGCCTGTTCCGAACACAGTTCCCTGACAGTTTGCCCTGCGTCGAGCTTCGGTGCTGCTCCTGGCAGCCTCTGGTTCCCCAAGTGCAAAGTGATGGCCTGAATCAGGGCCTTCCAGGGAGTTTTCCCCCTCCCCCTATGGGAACGTGCCTGCATATTCACCCAAGGGTTGTAGATTCATGTGAATGGGGATCATATAGCTTCTCACCCAGCAGATTCATCGCACTCTCTTTGGTCTGGTCTGCATTGGCCCTTTAGCGACAGGAAAAGATTCATTGTCCTAATGCCCATCCACAGCTTTGCCAGTGAGGCTAACAACGGAGGCACTAGAATAGACACAGGGGCCCATATGGTCATCTTTGGGCTTTGTCTACACTTGGGAAGTGAGTTTTGTTCATTCCCAATGTTTATTTCATCTGCAGGGATGGGGGAGAGAGACCCATCTGCCCGAAAGAGATCTTTGACAAGCCTGAACAGGGCTGCTCCTTGTGTTGTACTGTTTCTGTGGCTAAATAGAGGGCGTCAGTCTCCAGGCCTTTCTAGCCAGCACCTTTCACTAGCTAGAGTTTCACTTCTAAAAATCAACAGAAGACAGCTGGCAGCTGCAAACTATGATCCTGACTCACCGCCCACCCCAGGAAACAAGCGGCCTCCATGGAATGAGAATTGCTTGTGCTCTTGCTGGAGAGAATTGGGCCCCACTTAGCAAGCCGCAGATTGTTGGAACCTGGCTCTTCTGTGAGCGTGGGAGACCCCGGAGTCTCTCTGAGTTGCTCTCTAATCTTTGCACAGCTTTGAAGCTATAATGAGGCTGGTCTTAGGGGAGAAGTATGTTAGCGTGTATTGCAGGGAGGATCCTCATCTTGACTTTGTCTGAGTTGCAGCTTTCTTTCTTCACAAGGGGAGGTAGGGAAGAGGTGAAGAAATTCTCTCCAGCCGCCTTGCACATCCTGCCTTCCCCGTGTACTCGACAGCACAGATTTAGCGATACCTCTGCAGTGAATAAGGCATTTCTTTCTTGGGGTTGCTATTTAATTCAGTAACCAGGAGTTCAGTGTGATTTAATGTGATTGAGAATTATTATCCATCACGCATTGTTCCTGCGGACCCAGGTCTGTGATCACAAGAGCCTGCTGCAGGCTGTACTAAAAATAGAACGCAAACATCAGTCCCTCCGCACCAACCAATCAATGCAAAGTATTCAGAAGGCCGCTTGGCTGTGTTCAGCTTGGCTCTTCCCCTGTAGCTCTCAGGCTGTTGACAAGTCCTGACTGGCTGGAGAGGAGGTTAGTTTTCTTCTATCAGGGAACGGGAAGAAGGTTTTTCTCACCAGAAATAAGATGATATAAATGAATATGTATGTACCCAGTCTTCAGGAAACAATAACGGGACAAAGCAAAATTGAGCGATTCGTGACCCCAAATCTAATATCTCATCGTGCAACAGATCTACATCCCCGTGCTACTTAGGCACTAGAGGGGATAATTGTTTCCCATATAATAATCTAAGGTGTTAGCCCTAAGCCCTACAGTAATACAAACAATGATATTTCCAATGTAAGCAGGGATGTTTGTTTACAAATAGAAGGGGTGAGATTTTTCCAAAGAGCTGCTCCGATTTAGGCACCTGCATGAAGTGGCCAGATTTACAAAAGTGTTCAGTACTAACAACTTTTGGAAGACTGGCCAATATTACAGTCCCCTTTTACACACTATTAGAGATAGCTGAGCATCAATCCATTTGTAGTAGATGTGGACAAAAATCCTGTTTGATTATAAAAGGAGTTGACTCAATTCTTATTCTTTTTATGGCTCCATAATTGTACTGTGTGTAGACAGTGCTTTTCAGAATATTTACAAAATAGAGTCACTGCCACATAGTGCTTTTAATCTTAGAAAAATACATTACACAGGGCAGCACTTAAAATGCAAGAACTTTTGCCAGAAATAGAAATCAAACCTTTTTTTTTTGTCTCAGAAAAGTTAGATTAATATTTATGTTTTACTGTTTTTCATTTTCACGTCCTTCTGCACTTCTGAGGTTGGATGAGGAGTAGAAGTGCTAAGATCCCAAGTAGGAGCTTGTAATTACAAGATTCACAGCCTGTATTTACAAACTCATGAAAATTGAATAGCTCAGATAAGTTCTGCATTAGCATTCAAACTTATGGCTGCTTTAACCAAACCTTGGAAGATGTTGAGTTTTATCTCTTGTTAAGTTGTGATACAAGTGTTGGATCTGCTCTGCTTTGTAATACATTCCTGACACCCCCTTTCCTGCCCTACTTGGCAACTAAATTATGAAATGGAGCAATAAATGTGGTGGTGTTCTACTGGTTCCTAGGGCTATTTGTCGTCATGTGTGTTTATGTTATTGTAGACATACTTAAAATTTCAAAAAGTGCAGTATAAAGGAAGGATTTTCAGAAGTGCTCTGTGATGGCCTAATTCTGCTCCCACTGAAGTCAAGCATAAAACTTCCATTGACTTCAATATAAGCAGAGTTAGGCCAATTTAAGTGCTTTAGAAAATCCACTTTCCAAATCTAAATAGATACCTATAAAAACCCACAGAAACCTAGCAAGGTTAGTTGTAGGATTTCAGTGGACTCCACTGGAATCTCCAGTAGGGAAGAAATATGAAGCTCTATAGAGAGAGGTTCTTGATTTTCTGTTTCTCAGCTTGTTTTCGCCTTCAAAGAGAATCTCTGCTGTTGTCAATTAATTGTCAAAATATACTTGACTCTGAGTGCAGTGGCATGAGGAACCTTTCCATTTTAAAGACCTGCTTGTCCACAGTGCAAGGTCTCAGCTTGGGCCAGGCAAAAGCAGAGGAGTCCTCCTGTCTGCAGTTCTATATCCAGGCAGGAAATGTATTACATTTTAAATGTGAATCAGAGCAAGAGGCTAATTCCCATAGAGGAGCATTTCAGCTAATGCAGCCCTTCATGTTCCTTATCACAGTGTGATTGTAAGGTCTCTCTGCCCAGTTTTATGTCTGTAATTTTGTCTAGATTTGGGCTGAAAAGGCACCTTGAATTCAGAATAATTCCAATGATATTTCAGCCCTTTATGGCTTTGATTCTAGGTCAGAACCCAGACCCAAAAGCCACAGTTTTCTGGTTCTGTCTGGGATGCATTCAGAATATCAGAAATCTTGCAAGATCTTCAGTTGGGGCCTAAATATCTCAGGAAACGATCCCAAGATAACCATATTGAGTCAATTCCCAAAGCCTTATCCTAGTTCAGCCTCATACCTTAGCTCCCCAGACCAGAGGCAAACACCAGCTCTACACAGTATACTTATAAAATTTGCAGACAGTACCAAGTAGGGAGGTTTGCAAGTGTTTTGGAGGGTAAAATTAAAATTAAAAATCATCTGGACAAACAGAAGAAATGGTCTGAAGTTAATAGGATAAAATTCAATAAGGACAAATACAAAATACTCCATTTAGGAAGGAACAATCAACTGAACGCATCCAAAATGGGAAATGACTGCCTCGGAAGAAGTGCTGTGGAAAGGGATCTGGGGGCCATAATGGATCATAAGCTAAATATAACAGTATAACACTGTTGCAAACAAAGTAAACATCACTCTGGGATGAATTGTCAGAAGTATTGTAAGTAAGACACAAGAAGTAGTTTTTCTGCTCTACTCCTTACCGATTAGGCTTCAGCTGCATTATTCTATCCAATTTTGTGCATCACATTTCAAAAAAGATGTGGACAAATTGGAGAAAGTCCAGAGAAGAGCAACAAAAATGATTAAAGGTCTAGAAAATATGACCTTTTGAGAGACGATTAAAAATGTTGGATTTGTTTAGTCTAGAGAAGAGACGACTGAGGTGGGGGACATGACAGTATATATAAATGGTTGTTACAAGGAGGAGGGAGAAAAATTGTTCCTAACCTCTGAAGACAGAAGAGGCAGTGGGCTTAAACACAGTTTAGGGTAGACATTAGGGAAAACTTCCTAACTTTCAAAGTACTTAAGCACTGGAATAAATTGTCTAGGAAGGTTCTAGAATCCCATCATTAGAGATGTTTTTTCTAAGAGCAGGTTAGACAAACCTATTAGGGATCACAGAGTCCTGTGGCACTTTTAAAGACTAACAGATTTGTTTATTGCATGAGCTTTCGTGGGAGAAAATCCCACTTCGTCAGACGCTTTGAAGATGGGAAAGTTACAGA